>JABANP010000324.1:0-58553 GCA_013115135.1 Perkinsus olseni | reverse complement strand
GTGATGATCGGTGCTGGCGTTGAGGAGATGCAAGATAGCAAGAGTTTATGATTCTACTGTCGTGATGTCTCAGTCTCGCAGTTCCTTGTATCTCGACCGTATAGCACTTGTCATTGCTTTATCGTAGGGGTTCTTTGTTACCCTGTGATGAGTACGACATCGTCTGTATCCGAGGCGGCGTTGGGTGAAGTCAGGGGCTCGGCGGATAGGGATTGGGAACCACCGTTACAACTGGCGATCTCGGTGGGTTCGGCTATTGCCAAGGCTTGCCGAACGCCCAATCTGCCGGCCTCGGCCCTGAGTGATCTCGAAGAGATTTTACGGGAGGCTCTTGGTGGGATGGATGGACCGGAAGAGAGAGGGCATCTCGAGGACAGGATAAGCAAATTAATTGATGAGGGACTTTGGGAGCAGGACATCGACATCGGCGACGCCGTAGGAGAGTTGGATGCCCGCCAGAAGATCCAGGAAAGGGTCCGAGATCTGAAGACTTATTTAACCTCGGTTGTCCGTTCGCGGATCGGGGCGACCCGAAATGAGCGGGCGGAGAGGAAGCGTCTTAGAACAGTTCTCTGGACGGATCAATACTCGGTGTTTGCGGTTAGCATGCCATCGAGCTTCTTGGATCGATATGTAGCTGCCCTAGTTATCCGTTCTCGAGAGTGTGCCGCTCGGGAAGAGGAGCGTAAGACCGAGACGTCGCCCTGCGTTGCGGCGACTCCCCGGATCGTTAGTCGAGTCGGCGGCGCCAACCCAGGCCCCGCAGGTCTCGCATCCGGCACCCCAGGCTCCCTTCACCGTCACATTGGCGCCATCCAATTCAACGAAGGGAATTTCGCCAGCGACCACTGCTGGTGATGGGCCTCCATTGACGGAGAACGCGCTCGAGAAGATCCGTAAAGCTGTGGCCAGTGCGAAGGCTCCTCCGAATGGCCCCATAAGGGTGGGGGCGTCGAGACTCTTGGCGCATTTAAGGCCTTTTATAGCGACATCGCGGAGACTCGAGGGTGGACGGCCATCCACGAGTTCTACTGGCTGCACTTGCACACGGATGAGAGGCTGTGGATGCAGATTAAGAAGGCACGAGGGAGATTACTCGAGAACCCCTTGAGCAGGGACTCGTATCGAGTAGCAGTATCATTCGTATGGAATAGTCTTGATCGCCGATTTGGACGGTCGAGAGAATTAGAACAGTTGCAACATGAATACTTACAAATGGCACAGCGACCTTCTGAACAAACTCTGGCTTATCTCGGGAGAGTGGGTGACTTCAAGTCTCGCTGTGAGACAGCGGGGATCGTTCAGAAGGATGAGTATTGGATCACTCTGGCGAGAGCGGGGCTGAGAGATGCATTGACGAAGCGCCTTTCGTACATTACGGTACCGAATCCGCTATCGTCGAATGCAGTGGAAGACAGCGCAGCATTGACCGAGTGGGAAGAGTGGATCATCTCTATGGAGCAATTTGCCGGCATGCCGGTGACGGGCAGCACGGAAGTTTGTGCGGCGGGGGCACGGAGCAGTTCGGAAGGGCAATCTCGTTCGCAGTTCCGGGGAAAGTGTTTTGCGTGCCAAAAGCCGGGACACAAACGTGCGGATTGCCCATGGCGCAAGAAGGGTGCCGCGAGCACCACCCAGCCACCCACACCTCCCAAGGGGGCGGCAGCTGGAGATGAAACCCAATCGGGCAGCGGCATCGCAGAAGGGCAGGAAGCCAGGTGTAGCCCTGGAGGTCACCAGTCCGCGGAAGGACCTAGGTCCGGTGAGCAGTCGGACGGGGGCAAGATGACTGTCAAGACCTCGACGTTCGCTGTGGAGGCGGTGGCCTGCCTGTCTGCTGATCTGGGTGCCGCGGGGCAGGGGGGCGGCTCTTCGACGTCGCTGGCGTTGGGGGAGGAGGACTCTATGCCATCACTGTCGGTCAAGTTCGGCGAAATCACCTGTGAAGCTCTGCTGGACACGGGTTCTCGCGTCTCGCTGATTGATCTTCCTCTCGCTCGGAAGCTCACGCAGGACGGGCTCGCAGTCGGGGACCCCGACTCGGGGTCGATAACGGGGTGCAAATTAAGGTTAGGTACGCCGACAATCGCGAGGAGCTCGTTATCGGCGAGGTGGTCGTCGCGGCTGAGATCAACGGGGCGCAGGCTTATCTCCCGTGTTTGATCGTTCGTTCCCTCGGGAGGATGATTGTTGGTCGACGAGGACTCAGTCTTCTGGGGGCGGAGTTGACATTCGCCCAGTCTCCTCAGGCTGAACGTGATCACCTCAGGAAGGTCTTTCACGAGGGCAAGGGTATAAGCCTTCCGACGGTCCCCGAAATCACCCCAGTTCCCGACACCGACCCGGACTGTGCTTCGATCTCGATTGAGTGCTGCCACACGAACGGCGAGCTCTACGTCCAAGATGACCCGGAAGCCGAGTCGGCGGGGTCAAGGAATAAGTTCGAGGAGCGCAGATGTCGTGATGTGCTCGAGAGAAGAGTGGAGGCTGTGCTGAAGGCCGCGGAAGGCCATCATGCGAAGGCCGCGAGAACGGTAGCAGCTGAAGGCCGCAAGGGACTGTCGCGCGCGGACCCGGAGGCCGAGAAGGAAATCCTTAGCGAGCTTCTGGACGGCGTGGTCGGCATAGGCGGACTTAAAGTTGCTGACGGGTACGAGCTTAAGCTCGTGGAGGCCCCCGGTAGCGGAGACTGGGATGATGAGCTGCAGCAATACAGGTTCGTGGCGTCGTGGAAGTTGAAGCCGGCCGAGACACCGACGGGACGGACGTGGAATAGTAGCCGTTTGATAGAGCAGCTCTCGCCAGCAGAGCGCGCGGAGTTCCGGGAGCACTGCGACTTCTATCTCGGGAAATCCCATAGACGCTAGGGTTGGGAGAACGACTCCTTAGACAAAGGTACAGTCAGTCAACGGATGAACAAGCTCCTAAAGGACCCGTGTTCACGATTGCCCTGTAGCCTTCGAGCTGACACGTCTCTGTCCCACTAGCGCAACGCAAACCCACGCACTAAGCGCACAAGCTGGGTAGCACACAGGTGTCACACAGTTGGCTTCACCCCGAACAGGGGACGAGCTGATCTGGCGATTTCACGCCGCGTGGCTCGTGTCGTCCGACGACGGTCCCCGTCAGCGATGCTTGCGTTGACTCAGCGTAAGCCACTGGCAGACCATTGAATCGTCAGAGGTGCCGAGAGCATCACCTGCCGGCGGCAGTTGTTGCCCAGACTCCCATCCGCGCAACGGTCTTGAGGAAGACCGTATACACGGGTGGGACAAACCTAGTTCCCACTAGGAGCGAACCACCTTCATCAAGACAGTTCTGAGTACCCATACACCCGCAGCAACACTGTTTCTGCATGGGGTAACGGCAGTCCGACAGCGCTGAGCGCGGCAGGACGCCACAAGGGCGAGGGGAGGATAAGTCGCCGAGTTGAGCCACTCGCTGACCTGAACCTCGAAACCGTGCTGGTCTTGAAGAAGACCAGACACGGGGTGGGCTGGCCACAGCTGACCGCTGCCCACCTCCCTCATTCGTGATGGAAGACTCTCCATCAAAAGCCGTAGCTCCCAGCACCCAGCCAGCCGAGCTAATTGGCTATAAAAAGTCCCGCGGGACCTCGGGGGAACCGCAACGGTTCAACCGTCATGCTTCTACACCATGACCTGGTCCACGACCCCATGGGCCTCGACACAGCTTTTGGTATCGGTGTGACATCAAGAGAAAAAAAAAGGAGTTCGCGATACGCTATACGGTGTCCCTAGACTCCGGAAGTCATCGCGTGTACCACGAGAGCACGCGTACACTCGTTGTGTCGCACGCGTATCTCTGTCTCCCTCGCGCGTGTGTCCCACTATTGTTAGGGAACCCTACGCTTCGACGATTTCCCCTCCAAGAAAACCCTGGCTCGTTTTCTCTACGCAAGAAGAAGTGGTGGGAAGTCTGTGATGGGCAAGATCTCCCAGGGGGAGAACCCGGCGCGGGCATCATCTTTCCCGTCCGTCAAGATTCTAGCAAAACCACGACCATCCGGCCTGTCGTCGACCTTCGATCGACGAATGCCCAGAGCCCGCGAGTGTCGGCCGAGCAGTTGGGTACTAGGGATGCGGTCATGAGGCTCCGTGGAGCACTGAGGCGCCACAGTGTGGTCCGTCAGTTCGATTTATCGAAGGCGTTCTACTGCATATCGGTGGAGTGTAGTGGTGCGGACGGTCTGCAGACCAGTATCAAGCTTCGGATCGGAAAGACCGCTCTGGAGTGTCGGCGGCTTGCGTTCGGCCTCGCCTGTGGCCCTCTCATTCTCACCAGCTCTCAGAGGATTCTGCTGCTAGCAGCTTTGTCCGCCTTTCGCATCCTCCATCCGGGGGTGGCAGAGGAGGACATCCCGGCTTGCATCATGGTTATGGACGACTTCCTGCTCGTCGGCGAGGAAGAGTACGTGGAGGCCTTGGAGAGCCTGCTCTTGACGGTATGGCGGTTGACTAATTTCTGCTGCCCTCCTGAGAAGCGTTCGACTTGGGGAGATGGCGGCCCCGAGGACGCAGTCAGGTGGCTGGGTGCCAGGTGGCTCTGGGACGGGTCTACGTCAAAGCTGTCTCTGTTGCGGCCTGCGGCCGATAAGGGTGAGAGTGACGCGACCGGGTCGCAGGGCGCTTCGAAGCGCTCGATCTTCCGTCAGGCAGGAAGGTTCATCGCCGTCTCATTGGGTGTGGGAGAGGCTCTGTCCCGGGCTCACTGTGATGTGGCACGTGCTCTGGTCGGAACCGCACCGACCTGGGACTCCCCGCTCGGGGAGAAGGAGGCTCTGGAAGCGAAGAAGCACCTCGTGATGGCGAAGCTTTATTGGTCCGAGTGCTCGACGGCGGAAGATACTGCACTGGCGTTGTATTCGGAGGTTAAAACCATCCGAGTCGAGTGCGATGCGGCCGGGTCCGGCTTCGGCTGGGTCTGGAAAACCCCCGAGGGGGCGATCCTGGCGGCCGAGGGTAAGGTGCAGAGCAAGAGTATGTGTATCAACGCGTGGCATTCGAATCGTCGCGAGTTGCACGCGTTGGCCGTGGCATTGCAGCGCCTAGACGAAGCTCTCCATTGTTTCCCCAAGCTCGAGCGCATTCAGCTGTACACCGATAATCGAGTCGCCTTGAGGAATGTTGATCGGTGGAATCCTCCACCATGCAAGTCGGTCGAGCGGAAGGCGATCCTGAGGCTCCGCGGTATCGTATGTGATTGTATTCACGACTTCGAGACTCGGTCGCCTCCTATACGTGTCGAGACCGCGCATATAAGAGGACTTGACAATAGGATTGCTGATTTGCTGTCACGGGCGCCACTTCTGACGAAATACACCCCCTATGCCCCGTCTGTGATTCCTCCGAATCCGAAAGCGTCGCAGGTTGCTGTGACGGTCGGGTGCGGGGCGGTAGACTCCCACTGCTGGCTCTTCGGTGGCTCGGCTGGTTGTCTGGCCCTCCCCTCTTTTCGAGATTGGCTTTTGTCTCGGCGGGTCTTTCGGGCCTGGGCCGGACAAGGGGGCGATGATGGGGAGGTTGCTGACAGGGCCTGCCTCTCTCGGGAGTGGATGCTCCTCTGCCAGCACGCTGATCCGGTTTGTTCGGGTATTATCGAAAAGGCGTGTGGCGGACGGTTCGTCGAGGTGCCGGGCTTGCAGTACGGCTATGAGGTGGACCCCACGGGGTTGGTGTTCCGCCTAAGGCCCCCAGGCTCTGCGGACGAGGACGGTTTGTGTGGCCCGAAGCGTCAGCTCTTGGTGCCGAAGTCGCTGTTGCCTGAGTTCGCAGTCGTCTTCCACGAGCAGTGTGGTCACGGAGGCGTCACTTCGACCTGCTCGAGTATGTTTCAGTCGATGTACGCCTGTGGAGTGCGGGCGGCGGCCAAGAAAGCTGTCCGCGGCTGCCTCGATTGCGCCCTTACGAGGGACTTTTGCCAGCGAGCTCAGGTTCGGATGGGGGCGGTGAAGATGCCCAGTAGGGTCTTCCAGGTGGTCGGGGTCGACCTTTTCGGTCCTTTGAGGAGGCCGCAAGACCGCCGGCAGAAGCAGTCCCAGCAGTCTTCTTCTCTCGGGGAGCTCGATCCGGAGAAGGCTCACATACTAACAGTGACGGATAGGCTGAGTGGCCATACCTTTTTTAAGGTGATTCCGAATGCTCGGAGCTCTACTATCAGTATGGAGCTGGAGCTGATATTCTGGGAAATTGGGGCCTTTCCGTCTGAGCTGTGGAGTGATTGTGGAGCCAATCCAGTAAAGAGCTCCGCTGTGAGTAGTATGTGTTTGGCTTTGGGTATCGTTCATCGGAGCTTACCCCCTTTTACCCCGTCTTGTGGGGGGTACTGGGAACGGCGTCATCGGGAGCTGGGTAGTACCCTGCGGAGTGTACTCTGTTCGCACCCGAATGTATCCTGGAAGCTGGTGACGGCGATGGCGCAGCTGAGGGTGAACTCCAGCTCTCATAAATTAATCTATGGTTATGAACCATCTCTCCCGATAGGCGGAGCGATCGAGGCGCTGAGTCTGGGTCGTGGTGGTCTACCGGTATCTTTCCCTCCCTTACGTCGTGAGGATGCCGAGGCGGAGGCTCGTGTACGTGCGCGTGCACGGGATGAGCAATTAATTCTCTTCGAGGAGCACTGGCTGCAACAGAAGCAACGATCCGCCGAGGCGTTCGCTAAGAGGATAGGGCCGCGTGGTACTCGTCTGCGGCCGGGCGACTATGCGGTCATCTACCATGCGAAGATGGGGCCTAAGCTTGGTACTAAAGCGAGTGGCCCGTATAGAGTTCTGAAGGAGGTCGGTCAGCAATGTTATGAATTAGCTGTCGATTCTGATCCGTCGAGAACCTCGGTGATTCATGGTTCTCGTCTATGCAAATTCTACGGTGAGCCTTCGGCGACAATTCCCGGTATTGACGACGAGGTATCTGCTGAAGACACCCAGTACTGGGAGTCTTGCCGATGTCCCCTGTGCGGTGACGTCCGTGAAGCTAGTAGGATGATTGGCTGCGATCTTTGCCACAGGTGGTTTCATACTGCCTGCGCTCAAGTCACTGACGATGATCTTGAAGCGGCGGAATGGTTTTGCCCTCGATGTGACGAGAGCAAAAAGGGGGCGAAGATGTGATGATCGGTGCTGGCGTTGAGGAGATGCAAGATAGCAAGAGTTTATGATTCTACTGTCGGGAATCCCCGGTACGAAGTAGAGATTGAACCTGCCATACCCGTACATCATACCCCTTGCTGATGACTCGGTGTTGATTTGGCCCTTCCCTACTGTTCAACCTCTCACCATCTCCTCATGCCTAGTAGGTTGCCCAGTGTGACAGGACTCACTGAGGCCGCCTCAGTCACCGCCCTGTCTGGCTGCACGACGTGGTTGTGCCGGAGTTCCTCTCAAGCCTCTCCGAGCTGATCAGGGAAGATTGATTAACCTCTGTTATTTCAAGGCTTTGGGGTTGGGTTTAACCATATCGGGATCCGCTTGTGCGGGTCGTGTGAATGGTGATAGGCTTTTTAGCTTGTAACTCTTCACAATCACGAGATAGCGACTTGGTACTATACTAAGTCATCCATCGAATCGTCCAACATACCATCGCGAAGCGGCTCACTAAAAGCATATCACTACAAGCTTGTGGCTGTGCGAAATCTGGGACGTGCGCTGAGGATGCTCCGAAGAAGTGATTAACTTTTAGAGAGGGTGTTCAATCAGCCCATTCTGAAAAATCTGCAAGTACGGTCAATTTATGTACGGTGGGTTTCTTCCGTGCGTAAGCCAGTGAATATGTGTGGTTTCTCGGCCGAATGAGCTCTTCTGTTTGAGTCTGGGCTTTCATCGATGCGCTGTCAAACTTGGATCGGCACTTGTCAATCTTGCCCGTGTATTGTCAAACTTGGCTGTGATACTGTCATTCTTGCATGTGATATTTTTGCCCTTGTCAAACTTGGACTCAACATTAACAATTTCGATGTGTGCAAACTTGGACTTCTTATTGACATTCTTGATGGTAACAAATTTCATGTGTCAAACTTGCGTGTTCATTGCCAAACTTGCCTGTGATGTTGTCATTCTTGCCTGTTCACTTGTCAAACTTGTACGGGAAATGGTGTAGAACCGCAATTAACTCATAAAAATCATTTTCGAGACCAATTCTGGGTTTCGGAATTAGTTTATCGAGCGCGGGGAGGGATAGAAGTTCTATCATAGAACAAAACCTAGGAATGTTTCATATGACGAGAGACACGGTCGGCTACAAATCCCGAGACATGTCCCGGAGGATGGACACAATCGAGTCTAGACGGGTGAGCCGTACCTAAGGTACGGTATCTTTTGATAAACTGGACACTGGATGTAACTATACTGGATGAGACCAGATACACGCGAAGACTCGCGTCTATTAGGCCCCCCCCCCGGGCCCACTACTGAGAACACAAAAACGGGAACTGTGATGAGCAGACAAAAGTGGGTCTAAGGAATGATTTATGGGACCAACACTGATTGTCATTAATACATCGAAATCTAACTCAGTGATGATGTTCACCGAATAAAAGAATCTTTGAAAAAGGACTTTGTGTCCGCAGCTTGGATGTGTCTGCCTGAAGGAATAGATCAACGGTTAGATCAGCTCAGTGAGTCGGCGTCAGTCCAGGACATATACTGATTCCAAGCACGATCCAATACGTAGTTGCCGGTAACAAACAGCTCAGAGCGGGAGGCAAATCTCACGGTCTCCCACTTCTCTACGGAGAGATATTCTTCCGGTAGATCAGGACACTTCTCCTTGAGACCGCTGACAACGTCATGTAACGTTTCCCCTTCCTCCCCTGGTGTCAGCCTGTAAGCTTTACCAAGGCCCATTCCTGCGAGCTTCAACCGGCGAGCGTAAGGGAATTCGTTATTGCAAGAGAGTTGAAGAAGAGAGGAACCATCCGAGTTGACCCGGAGCAGCATATCGACCTTAAGCGAGCTTGCCCTTAAATTTGAAGTCTTCCAAGAGCTTTCAGCCACGCGCTGGATCCGAAATCTCCTGGAGTGTATGAATCCCACTCACGATTGAGTGTGATAGGAGCACCTTCAAAAATTACTTGAGCGTTACCATCTTCGTCAACTATAAAGGACTCGAAGTCTCTCTCCGTGATGTGGGCGCTGGGACATGCAGCTCGTATCCCAGCAAGCCAGCATTATGGGCGTCCCTCGCAGAGCCAGATTCCGAACTGCATGGATGGACGCCGGGTCCTCTTTATTGGGGTGAAGATCGAACCAGCCAGTTTGGTACGAAGTTCCATCAGCGTACTCTACTGAGAACATACCAAGACTGGTGTCGTAGGGGGCAAGGAAAGCAACTCTCGCGTAGGCTGGCTGGGAACGCTTGTAGGCGAATTTACCAGAGTGTTTATTGACGTAACGGACTGGGTATCCCGAGGTAGATCTTATTGTGGTTGTCGGGCACGGGGTAGGTTTCATGGTGGTAGGGCACGGCGTAGGGTTGGTGGTGTCGCCCTTTCCGCAACCATTGGCCAATACGGCAACAAAAGAGACGAAAATGATGAGACGAAGGGCCATCATAAGTGAATGGATAAAGAGGATTATTTTTATTGATATCTACGAAAAGGAATCAGCTATGGTAGAGATACCTCCAGTCCCTGTCCAGTGTCGACATCAGTTCCTGGTTACTGTGCATACGATCCTTCGACTCACTCATTGCCTCGCAATATTATATTCACGAGACAGCTGTGAGGCACCACCAGTGGGGTAGGGAGACCACTGCTGCCCGCTTGTTACGAGTGGTACGAGATACGAGCGACTCATATGATACGAGTCGTATCCCTTGCACATGTAGCCGCTCCTTTAGGTGACTTGTGCTCATGCAACCAAGGGGTTTTGTGTCACCTGCGTGACACAGGCGAGCGAGATGATTTCTCGTCTTTTGGCCGTTCGAACGCGGGTGAAAATGGTAAATAGTTTGGTCGATGGTGAGCTTGTAATTTTTTACTAGAGAATCATCGATAAGAGAACACTCACTACCCGTGTCAAGGAATAATCGATAGCAATGAGAATAGATAACAATAGGCCAAGTTAACCTCGTCGTGAGAGCAGGTAAACGACCTCCACCTTCTATCGGAGACGGGGCAGGATTGCGCGCCGCACAGTGTGCGGTCCGTTCCATTGCCTTTCTCGTGTCCAACCAACGAAGTGAACCTTTCAGTCGAACTGAACTGAACTGAATCAGTTGCAGGTTACTAACCTGCACTAATAGTGCAAGTCAATGAAGCGAGCCGCCTAAGAAGGGCCGAATCAGACTCATTAGGTGCATAGAGTACTAGCAAATCATGGGTAGCGATAGAGCAGACCATCCCACGACTGACAAACCAGACAAGTCGATATGGCCAGGTGCATGGAGAATAAACAACCGCGAAGATTGGTACCTTTGCACAGGCAAACCGGTCCCTGCCGGTTCATAGCCCATCTTTCATCTGCAGATAGGAAACGAGATAATCGACGAGACAATAGGAGTGTTATGTGTCATTTACCGTCAACACGGTTGATGTGCCATCAACTCTAGGAGGAGTTGGTCAAGCTGATCGAGGTACGAGCGGCGCGATGCCGACTCGGCCTTGTTCGGGTTGGAACTCGAGGTAGTTCCCAATAAGCATTCGATCGGGGAACGCCCATGAAGTATCATCTCACTTTTTGATGATGAAGTGACAATAACCTTTATCATTCATGGCATAGTTTATGTAGCTCATCGTCAACGGGACAGTGCCATTAAGGCCCAACCCAAAAGCCAGCGGCGGCATGATGCATGCTCTGATCGATACTGGGACGTCTGCCCTCTTCTTCGTGTGGAGTACTTGGTTCTATCACTTCTATAAGCCGGGGTCTCGCAGCAACCTGCCTATCGGCTACTACCAATGCCCAGGGTCGTGTTCGCCCATCCAGCCCACGGACTTCCATTATTTAGACGGCACCAAGGTCTATGTATTTCAGCACCGAGGCAACGCTAGAATCGGTCAAACTGATGCTGGATCGATCAAATTTGGATTGGTCTACAAATACGAGGCACCTGATAACGCACCACCATTTCACTCTATCGGTCTTGGAACTCAAGTCTATCCTGGTTATCACATTATTAGCAGCTTTCGTCGAGTCTGATTTTACCACTCTTTGAGCCCCGTCTCAAATAGCCGCACTGTACTGAGTTATAGTGCATCTGCATTCTCTGCGGAATTTTTTTAGAATCTTCCTGAGCTGATCTGGTCGAATATTCCTGATCAGTGGCTTTGTGAGTTATTCGTTCCTTCAAAGCCGAAATGCGCGGAGCCTCCGTACTTCTACCCGTCTGGTTTGGTGTATTCTTTGTCACACACGGACAAGTACTCAGAACACCAACATCCTATGACTATTTACCTGGCTACGGATATGCTCTGCTCGGAGACATAAGCATTAACACCCAAAAGATGCATGCCCTGATCGACACTGGCTCCTCCGCCACCTTCTTCTTGTGGAGTACTTGGTTCGACAGCACTTACGATCAGGGTTATTGTAGCAATCCGTCTGTCGGCACCTATAGGTGCGACCTGTGTCGGCCGTCCGACACCTCGACAATCACTTACGCAGACGGGACGAAGGTTGATATATTTCGGAGCCGAGGATGGGCGACGATCGGTGGAACTGGTGGTATACGAATCCATTATGGATTGGTTCACGGGCATGAGGCACCCGATAACTCCTTACCGTTTCATTCTATCGGTCTTGGACCTGAAGACACTCCCAGTTATCCCCCTTTTATGTCTCAACTACAAGGGACAGTAGCAAGCACGACATTCGCGCTCTACCTAAGAAAGCATCGCTGTGGTGCAGTGACCGGGGAGCTCCTACTTGGCGGCGGAGACCCCAGCTTGTACGAGGGGCCACTAATGTTTACCCCGCTCAGGAGTCGCCCAGGCGACAGGGGTTACAGGGTCACAGTCGGAATGGTAAGACTTGGTCAGAGGACCTCAAGCTTTGATGATGAAAGTGGGATCATTGATACTAGAGCTTTGCACCAAGCTTTTACTTTCGCAAGCTGGTCCCGCAGATTTTCGCTGAGGCTTCAGCCTCAGCTGGAGTTGCTGTTAATTATCAATGGGTTCCCGGCCTGGAGCTCTTCGTATTCGACTGCGCCTTCATGAGGTTCATTCCGCCCATTAAGATGTGCCTCGGTGAGGCTGATGATGACCAGGCTGTCCCGATATATATTACCAACTATGCCCGAAATTCTGCTGGGACCTGCTCTCTAGCTTTTAAACTCGACCCCAACGAGACGTGGAGACTACCGGCTTTCGTGCTAGTCGGAACCTACTTCGAGTTCCGTCCATCTGAGGGTAAACTTGGAGTCGCTCGACTCGCGTAAAGCTGATCAAAGCGCTCGTCCATGATGTACTGTGTTGCACATTGTTAGAGTTGTTAGTAGAGCCGTTCAATTTCGGCGCGCCAATGTATATGCGTAACTTACGATGTTGATCGATCCTTAGCCATTAGCGAGTTAGCCATTTTGTAGTTGTCCCTTTTCATACATCGACTCTTTCCGGCCTATTGTGTTCGTCAATCGTGGACTGGTCCTGCTATCGTTAGTGCTCCTACGCCTCCCCCCCAAACACACATGATTGCACAGATCATACACAATTTGGGTATGATCTCTTTCAGGCGGCGGTTGTTTTTCCGCTCTTATTGAGGCCATAACGAACCCTCAAGCGGGAACGCGGTGGAGCCCATCGAAAAGCTGCTCTTGTTTTGTGAGCTGACCAGATGGCGCACGCCAGTGAATCACTGTCCCTGCATTGAAGCGTGTCAACTTGACACTGTCAACCTTCAGGAATGGTCGATGGCGATACTTTGACCATAACGCAACTCTTTCTGGAGCGCGTTGGAAATTCCTGCATGAGGAACAACAGGCAACAGCCACCACCACAGGCATACAGCATCGTACAGTCGTTACTCAATAGCTCAGTACGAAGAACCCGCAGTGACACACCCTCAAGTAACATCTCGCCGACTCGGAGAAGGCCTAAAATACAACCGAGCCTTGCTGTACTTTCCTCCACGATCTTCAGTTGGAGAAACCCCACGAGAGGTTCCGTATCCGTCCGCGACCCCATGCTCACGCTGCGGAGCGCGGAGAAGAACTCCCGGAAGACACCAACGGGCAGCACACAGTGTCAAAACAAGGTCTCGAATCGCGCTAGTGTGCTTCCATCGCATTAGTCAGTCGAGATGTCCACGATGACGAACGATAAGATTCATCGCATCGGCTAGCGAACGATAAATCGAACTCACGTTGTCTTATCATCGCTCCGCCTCCGACTTCTCGACAGATCGCTCGATCCCCTTCTCCGTCTCTTGTTGTCGCCTCGACCATTATTACCGCCATTACTCTCTGATGCTTTCCAACTCTTCGGCGAAGGTGACCTGAGTTGCCAAGATACCAAATTTTGATGACCGACATCAATCGAGTTTCACCGTAATACGCGAGGTGGCGTTTTTCGCAAAGTGAAAAGAAAGCGCTAACAGAGATGTGATATGAAGGCAAATCACTTCCCGAAAAAACATATGGCAATGACGATCATTTCGCCCAAAACACATTGAGAATTTCTTGAGAAAATTGATTCATCGCGGAATATGCGGTGTAAATCGCGTTCTTCACATTGCCCGGGTTGTGTGATTGTCTAATGTCTGAGGCGAAAAACGAGACACTCGCCACATATATCACAAAAAAACACACGGATCATATCGCGAGGGAACTGATTTATCGTGAAGTACCGAGTGTAAATCGCGTTTCACACTGCAATTGTGATGTAATGTAAATATCAGGAAAAATATTGCAGTCTCTCCATCACGAGAAACTATAATATGCCACACCACGCCCATGAGGGCTGAGTTCGAGTCCGTTCCGCCGCTGTCCATGAAGAACATGAAGTAGTGGTGTTCAGGAGACATCAGCGCCCGGTTGAAAGACCCTCGCCAGGCCGATGGTCCGGAGGGTGATATAAGTTCATCCTGTCTTCATTGTTGTTTAATACAGTCCCTTCGTAGTACTTTCTCGCGAAGCGATACCAGATCGCACTTCTCAAAGTCGCGTAAAACTGTAGATCACGAAAAAAAGGTGGTGAATTTCCAGCGAGACAGTCCCAAGAAGAAACACACAGTGCCGACCGTCTCATTACACTGCAAATTGATCGCTACAGAGAGCTCCTAACTGAGCACATCAGCAAAAGCCTCATCAAGCCGGAACCCGCGTTGGACTATAAACTCACAAACACATTTCCAATATCATCCACAAGTCCGAGAGAAAATCGATGATAGAGCCGTTCTCTCGTGCCGAGGGATCCCCGAGTTACCCGACCACAACATTTGCACCTACTCGGCATCGTCCCCGCTCTTCCGTCTCAAGGTGACATCAATTCCGCTTCGAGGGCGCAGGACTGCTGCACTGGACCGACCGCTCTCCCCGTTAACAGGGGCTAGCTCGATGGGGACGGTGGATTCTCCCCTGGGCCTGAGGAGACTAAATTCTGCTGTTGCTACTACTCGCCTGACTAAGAGTTTTGCAAATTCTGCGCAGCACTCAGGAGCCGTCCAATAAACAAATCACGAAACTGAGAATCGATTCTGGATCCGCATTTTCGTTTAAACATCAATTCCAAAATCGATTCTCAGATCCAGAATTACTTTATCGAACTGGGTATCAAAATGACCTACGAAAATTCTCTGCCAGGCAACCCAGTGGGGGAAAAACAAAGTCCGGAAACTTCAGTCAGATCAGCTATACGCAACCTTCCAGAGCCCACCAACCGACCTTCCCGCCATCAATCGGCCCATGGAGAATTCGTATCCACGCAGCTTCGGCAGCTGCGGCGGGTCACCGAGGTCCAACAGGCTCGCCTCTGTATCTGGGCCGGAGGCGATGCGTTCCCAGAGCCATACCACATTTTCTCCTAATTTTTCCGAGAATTTGTCAACAATTACTGTAAAGCCATAACCTCAACACTGAACAGCCACACAATGCGACTCACATTGGAGCTGAGCTAAAGAGGGTGATATCCAGGAAGATCCGAAGCAGGTTCGAGTTCGAGCGCAGGGGTTTTCCAATAAACTTGGAAACGAGTATGGTAAAATCTCGCAGACAATCTCTCCGAAGGAATTTCCCAACGTGCAAAAACTCGGCGGGCAACTGGATGATGAACAACCGATTCGACCCCACCGCAAGGGACCCCCAGGAACTACTTCCTTCGTAAGGACTCCTTGTCTTCGCTCTATGCCGAGCTGTCGCTCTCCGGACAAGATACTCCTCATCGTACCCTAGGTTCGCCGGCACATCACGTTGCGTTACCGTTATTGCTGCTCCCTGATCGAGGACAAGTTACCGTCACTGCGCCACGAAATTCCCCTAACCTTGAAGCTCAACGATGGTTCTGCTAGTAGCCTCACCGCGCCCTCCCTCGCCGAGTACTGTACGAGGCAACTGGAGGGTTCCTCGGCTGACTTCAACACTAGCAGCACCTGAGCTCGAGCGCTGGGAGAACAGAAACACCAGAACACGACAGAGATTCAGACCCCGTCGTTAACGACTTCAATTCTCGAAGGGGCGTGTGGTTGTACGAGCTCTGGGCAGGGTAGATACTACCAAGTGACAAGTCAACACACGGAATGAACTGACCGAGGAGAATGCAACGCTGTCGTATACTCGATGGGCGATCCAGAAGGAGGGCTACGCTTGCAGCCGAGCATCAAGGGACATCACAATTATTTTCTTAGCAGAAAATACCACAGCCACGGATGGAACCCGCCACCATCCATGGGATAACGCTGCCGCCATCCACTATACAAATGTGACGCACAGTTAACGCCCCGTATTTACCAATCCCCATTGCGAGAAGAACTCTCCCAGCTCAGTTTCAGTGGTCCCAGCAATCGTCAAGCCTGATGCGGCCACTGTGCCCACAGCTGACTCGTCCAAAGCTCCACTCGGTATTGCTGATTCCAACGTTCCAGCCGAGGACACTGACTTCTTCATCGTTGCGTAGTTAACCTGATCACTATCCCTACCAGAGAAGGGCCTGTCCATGGAGCCTCACAGCGCGCTCGTGATGATACGAAATTACGGTAGGGGCATGGCAGACTCCCGCACTACGTACCCTACTGCTGCCTAACGGTATCGTGCCCCACGAACAGAGTGACTTCCAAAGAAACGATGAGCTCACATATTCTGAAACGCCCACGACAACCACCGCTCCAGAGAATGCCGGTCCTGTGTTCACGCTGTGCGAGTTTTTATCAGAGTTGGGGACCACAGGGTGAACCAGCTCGTCTGCAAATCGCAAAAAATGAAACTTTTCCGAAAGTTCACGAATTGCTTGTTCGCCCTGTACGTTGAGAAGTCTCAGTATTCCTCAGAGGGCTATTACTGAGACTAATTACTGTAGCTGTTACTGGTTTCTTGTACGAGGATGTAGCGGATCCTAATAAAAGATGCCCTGATTAATTGTAACCGTAATTTAATAACAGTTAAGTGTAATCCTGATTAACAGTAGTAGGAATCCTACTACTGTAGGATGTAGCTAGGCTATTACTGTAAATCTAGCTATTCTCAACGCATACTGAGACAACCTCTGTCCTCTCGTCCCATCCTCTCACCTGCAGAGTGTGCGCTCCCTGGTAATCGTGTTCGCTCGCGACAGCAGCATCAGCGTCTGCAGCGTTACGGAAAGTGACAAATCCGTACGGAGGCAAGTTCATCTTGGCCGGATCAGAAGATCGATACAGCCAGGTGTCAGCTACGGGGCCGTACCGCGAGAAGTAGCTCAGCATCTGAGTTTGCGCACAGCAAAGATTCCTCAGATACTTAATTCCGAAGGAATTTGCTCTCAAGGAAAAGTTTACTTTTTCCCACATGGCTATTGGAGAGAGATTTTCAATCAACGGACTACTTACATGTCTCAGAGATGGACTCAGGTAAATTATATTATTTTACGTATTCCCATATACGGAATATCATAGATAATTACTGTCAATATATATTATAAAATTACGCCATATACAGTGGTATACTACACTTTATTCCAAATTTACTTGGAGGACTGTATATAGTATGGCCTCCATACTATACAAATTATACATATATCATAAAATAATACTATATATTAATAGGCAAGATTCGTACCATAAAAATCGCAACTTTCAACGATTATAGCAAAACTTGCTCCGTGCAATTACCAAGTCCCGATGGAATACAGACCATCGGAGATGGCCAGTCAAATTAGCCGTATAAAAAAAGAATAAACACCATTGATTGGTCTCAGCCTCACTTTTTGTTGTCATTATCCAATACTCAATTTCATTGTATTAATAATGGCAAAACTACATACCGTCAGCCCGCGAAAAGATTTTCCCACGAAAAATTTTCACCAATTCCTGGAAATAAGCACTCCAGACCATCGCACAAGCCGAAAAAACACCTCCCTCCCATTGAACTACATCAGCCTCTGTGGCTCCCCGAGGCAGTCCACCAACGTAGACCTTCAGGTAATAGTAGGCCGGGGAGAAATCATCGTCTCCGCGGCGCTGAATCGGGGTCCGACTGATGAAGCTCGGCCCGGCCATTGCTACGATGGAAGAAGTCATTGCAAAGGCCCCACGGGCGTGCTGCTAGCAGCGGTAAGCAAACTTAGAACGAGAACACTGTCACAGCAGTCTGTTCACTGAGGCCATCATGGTAGGGGACCGCTACTAGGGGCCCGGCCCTACATCATAGGGCCTATGGTGATCACCGGCTATAGCTGATAGCAATCGAGACAGGACTGTGTCATCCCTGAATGTGCGTGTCTCCTCTTAGCTGCTATCATGCTAGCAAGAATTGTTTATATTTTTATGTCTGAGATCAGTGAGAGTTCTAGAAGTCAATCGGGTCTCCAAAATTAATGAATAATTCTTTGTGCGCTGTTGATACCACTCCTTTCGATCCTCCTACCCTCCAGCGCAAGTATGAATTGTAAAGCGTGCTGCAGCCACCCACCCGCGTTTCGCACGGGAATGACAGACTCTGTCAGACAGAGCCAATGTCATTCGTCTGCTCTCATGCAAGTATGGGGAGAAATCCCTCCTTCTACTAGAACACAAGTCTAGCCAGAATCATTACAACCGTATCTTCATAGTTCACACCACCACGGTCCAACCTCACCGAACATCATGCGCACCGAGTCAGCACGTACGAAAAACAAGTCTTTCAAATACCAAGTACGGGGGCAAACTACACCAAGCCCTCTACGTCAATTTTCGAACGGTGCTTTTGGTCTCAGGAATCTTTCATCGCCCTCAGCCACCGCGTCGCAAAGATCTTTCAGCATCGTCAGGTCCGCTGGCAATTTTCTGTTAGAACCACATGTCGTTCGCGAGTGCGAAGACCTCATCGCATTTCGCAGGAGAACAGCGGCCGTCCCATCTGGAGGACCCCCGGGAAAGATCGATTTTTCTGAACCTGATTCATCCGATGTCATCGAGTACCCGTCGACTAGTATTCCGGAAAATAGGAATACTCAAGCAGAATCGAATACTTTCTCAATGAGGCCATCATATTTTGACCTTCATACCTTGCGGACGAAAATAACGCGAAAAAAATTTTTTCCGCGCCAAGATACCTTCAATTTTACGAGCTTGCCGCGCAGCTGAGCACATCATGAGACACGACAAAAAGATTCAAAAACAAATTCATCCCCTGGCTGACGAATTCGCAATAAACTCCTCGCCTTGGAGAAGGCCACGAAAATCCAGCGAGGGCCTGAATCGTCGCCATCCCGTACTACCTGTAGCCCCACGGTTCAACAAGGAGCGTCGCCGGCGAGCAGTGGACCGATATAAGCGAGATGGTGTCCGGAACTCCCCGTCTCAAAATAGCAGAGAATCCGACCTTCGGGCTGACCGGCTGGTCGAGTCTGGTCGCTGTAGAAAGATATTCCGGTAGATCAGTTTGAGGATATGCAGGAAGCCAGTCGGGTGGCACCGCCATGCTGGCGTGACACTCACAGTTTGAAGGCAGTCGGTCCCTCACGTTCATCGCCGTTCGCGCCGGGAACTGAAGATGATCCTGGATTCCATTGCAAGACGACAACGCTTCTTCACCCGACTATTCGAAAATCCAAAACACTCACGAAGAGGTGGGAATGTGGTATGATTCGACGTGTAAGCCTATGACCGTTACCACCTCGTCTGCCCACGTTGAGCTCACGCCGTCCAGAAGAACCGGCAATACTAGGACAAATTCAGATAGACGAAACATAACTGAAACGATGACACTAAAACGATCTGACTGCCCGCCATTCTCCCGGTAGCGTTCGAGGTTTCCGTCCCCGATTTTACCTTCTTACTGAACGCCTCACAAAATAACCTATTCTTTCCAATTTCTGGTTACTGCGACCATCGCACTTGCTCTGATATATTCTAGTTTTTACGCAAAAGAAGCAGAAAATATTCCAGAAAACCCGAAAAAAAATTAGCATGCTCTTATTTTGGGAGGGCGGGTTTATTAAACAGGGCTGAATACACTGAGGGATACACTCACAGTTCTGGTGGCCTCGGAAAGAACGAGGAAAAGTCAATTCGTAGAACTGTAGGAAATCGAAAAACATGACCGGCGGGGTGAACACGAGGCTCGTCATCGAAGGATATTATTATTTTGAACATCGACATGGCACAATAACCCAAGAAGTTGGCATGGCTGGGTTTCGAACCGGAGATCTCCCGGATCAGAAACCCAGCTTCCATTCCAAGTCGGTAGTTTTCCTATTTACTGCGTTCCTGAGGCCCATCATCGGTTCCTCTATCAGTTTCGGAGAGGCTCCTGCTGTTCCGTTGCCCAGCATATCCTTGCAGACTTCCAACAGCGTCGACAGGGTCGGTGGCGCATCCTTTTTGAACCATACTTTATTCGCAATTCTTGCCGCGTTACGGCACCCCTTGAGACTACACAGGCCGTCCCAACCTTCACCCTCCGGCAGGGAAAAGTTATTTACTCTGAAAAAGAACCTCGTCCCGCCAGGAGAGATAGTTAGTTTTCAGATCAAAAATGACCTTGCAAAAACGCGTTGTTATTATGCCACTGATCGGACTGAGATAGAGCTGGGCAACCGTACTGGGGTCGAGGAAAGTACGGTACGGAGTACGTTCAAACTGTCAACCTAGTACGGGTACGGAGAAACTAGTACGTATTAAACTACACTAAATAACGCATGCGTGTATTGGATTACGCCGTACTTCAAGTACGGCGTACTAGTACGGTACTTGGGAACCGCTTCGACGGGTAGTACGGGTACGGAGCCGTACTCCGTACTAGACCGTACCCGTACTGTCGTCCACATCTAGACTGAGATTATACCCGAGCAAATTCATACACTCTGACAAAAAGCCTGTGCGAGTGCCGTATTTGTTTCCAGACCAAAGAGAATGGCCTTTCACAGAGAAAAGCATCGTTTCTATCATACCAGCCACAGGACATCCGGATACTCTGCGGAACAGAAATTTTCGTTACACATTCTCAGGCGTCCAACCCGCGAGCGCCGTAATTTCGTTTTTGACGAAAAAAGACGAACCGGTGAAAAAAGGCGTTTGCCAACATCACTTGTTACACTGCCGAACAAATTCTTCCTGACCATGAGGCTTCCGATTTCTCTACGACCACGAGCGCAGTGGCTTGGCGCTACTGCGATTGGGTGGGGCGAGGTACCCTGCGACTACATGCATGCCACAAATGCAGTATCCAATTCGCTTGGAGGTCCGGAAAATTATGGGGAGCGCCCTCCATATTTGATGTCCACGCAGAAGGCCGCGTCCTTACTACCCGATGTTATGTTCCTCAGGCGACAGGTTGGTCGCTGGACTGCATCTCGCATGAGAAATTGAAAAGGTCTTAGAGACAGGATTGACCTCGATGAGGAAGCCAATAAAGGAAGTCTTCTTTTCGATTCTCGGCCAAGCCTTTGATCGAGGTAAGATTCCTCTCTGGTACTCTTGGCCGAATTCGCTGTAGCCTTGCGGCATCCAGTCGCTGTCCACCTTGAGAATGACTGGGCATTGACACGGCTCGGGGCGGAGTTTGACTTCGAGACGATCAGAAGAAGGCAGGCCCTGAGGACGGGACCAAATGTATCCTTCACGGGTCAACCTAAGATACGTTGTGGGTGGTAAGCAAGTGGCGCTCTCTGGACTCGTCCAGATTGTTCTCAACGGCACGGTACTTCTCGCTGGAGTCAAGGAAAGATATCATCTAGTACAACCGTGTTGAAGATTTATGTATAGATCGTGGAGGAATACCAAGAGTGCAAGATGCAGCAGTCTTGTCGCTCGCTATCATCACCAGAGGCTTATAAAAGCGCTTGGAGAGATCGATTACCAACGTAGCCATCGTGGGCCAGGTTGCAATGTTGCAGTATCCATAATCAACATATCGGTGCGACCAGACAGAACAATTCTCATCGAACAGGGACAGTAGCCCAAACGAGACCGCATGAGGACGAACACGCCCCGCCTCACCTCCAGCCCACCAACACTGCTCCTGCGTCGGACGCGTAGTATCGGCTCCTGAAAGGGGAACCTATGGGACGCAGATCTTATTCAGGAGTAAGTATATACAGAATCTAGGAGAGCTGGTGGCTCCCCGGACTTTAAATCTGAAGGGCATGGGTTCGATTCCTGATTGCAGCATATTTCCAAGAGAACGAGTGCGAATGGCACGAGCGCCTTTCGCCCGGGAAGGTCGGTGAGGTTTCATCAAACTGCGATAGCTCGATTCGGTTAGACGCAGCGGAGCGTTGCAATCGGAGGCTGCGGGTTGGAGCGAATATAAGTCGGCCCAATACCAGGCCGGGCGAGTGAACGCCATGGCAACTACAGTCCATAAGTCTTCAAAAAACATTCCCAAACGATGAGGAAAAGCTCACTACTGGTGTCAACGTTTCTCGGAAAACCAAGTCTCGGAATTCGATCGCCACTTTGTGAGTATCAGAGGTCCACTTACGCTCATACGGCGGAAAGCCTTCGAAAACGTGTCCCTAAAGGATTGGTCGGGCATCCAAGAAACTCGGCGGCTCCGCGTCTGAAGAAAAATGAGAATGGGTTGCAAATCTAGCACTCATCACGCTAGGTATGGTTTTCTTGCGTCGTTTTACACTGCAAGAAAGGCTACATCAGTTTTCTCACAATTTTCGTAAGATAGCTGCGGAGAGCCGTCCGCAATCTGTTCTCAATGGTCCCCATAGCGATGCCCGTTCGAACGATCAGCCCAGTTATCTCTCTCTCGCTCATAGCCGGCGGAGTTGGTCAGCTACCTATCCCCGGGGTTAAGAACCTCACACTGACGAGTAGAGACCCGATCTTCCATTGGGTGTTGAAAAATATTTACATGCCTTTATGTGACTACTTGAAGGATGACATTCTTTGTACTACAAAGTTCCTTAAGTATTTCAGAATGACGCTTACAGCTGGCCGCTGCTCCGATATCAACGGAAACCCGGGTCCACTGCGACTGTTTTAAGAGAGAGACCACGGCCGTTGAAGACCCGGGTTCTGTTGTGGCTAAGACTTAGATCTACGAGCTCAACAAACATGCAAAAGTTCAGCCAAACACTTTGAAAAGTTTCTACGGAATGATATTACACTCGACGACCCGGTATCCTCCCATTCAACGTCCGTTTCCCTCATCTCCCCATTACGATGCTCCATCTCTCCCTCATTCTAACATCTCTACCGCTGGCCACCAGTACCACCACGGAAACCCATAGACGCTGAGGTTGGGAGAGGCATACGCGAAACCAGAACCCGCGAGAAAAGGACACTAGGTGTCCGACACCTCCTCGAGACCGGATTCGCGAATGCAGACCCGGTGTAGCTAGGGTAAGGAGATCACGTCAAGACCATGAAACTCCACAACCCCGAGCCACTCCGGGTCCCCCAACGTCAAGGGAATGGGAGGGATGGGAAAGAGCTATAACACTTCGTTGCACATCCACCAACACCTCCATATATTACTCCACGACTAGCTCACTAGCCAGTCATCGGGTGCCACAGCTCGCACAAACTTTCGCGCTCGCCCGAGCCGCACACACAAGCGTGATCCTAATCACTTGGAACCACAGCTAGAGGTTTCCCTAATTAGAGATCCGAGAAAAGACTCGATGGCAGTTAGGAAGGCACTGTTAAGGGCGATCTGCTACTGAAGGAAACATGAAGGGTTCGAGAAATTCCCCTACCCTACCGAAGAAGAGACGCGAGTGAACGACTGAAAAGTGTCGCGCGCCACGAAATTGGCTTTGTGTTACGACGCCCCGTCGCTAGTGAGCGTCCCGCGTGGCTATCATGCGCAGATTGTGCTCCGTGGAGTGAATAACATCCTCTCGTAGGGTATCTTCAGGTTGAGCGTGCAAGATACGAAAGAGGTTAGGGCCGTTGGCAATTCCTCCAATCGATCACCCATCACCATAGCTTTTCCACTTGTTCCACCAAGGTTTCTCCATGACTTCCCCCATCGACCCCACCATTATTGAGAAGCTCGACTCGCTCGATACCGAGTACGCCGCCATCCGTCGCCAGCAGGAGATCGAGACTCGCGCCTTGGAGAAGTCCTACGACGTCAAGTACGAGCCCCTCCTCTCTGAGAGGTCGAAGGTCATCGCCGAGGGTGGCGTCCCTGAGTTCTGGCTCACTGTGTTGAAGAACAGCGCCAATTTCGGCCCCGAGATCGAGGACCACGACAAGGAGGCGTTGGAGCATCTTATTGACATTAAGGCTGAGGAGATCCCCGGTGAGAAGGCCGAAGATTTGATCGCTGGTTTGAAGATCACCTTCGTCTTTAACGAGAACCCCTTCTTCGAGAACAAGACTTTGAGCAAGACCTACCACTTCAGCGAGGTCAATGATATGCTTCGCCATGAGATCAAGTGTATCGACAGCGACACTGTGGCGTGGAAGGCTGGCAAGGATCTTACCTTGAAGACGGTGGTTAAGAAGAATAAGAAGACTGGTGCTACCAAGACTGTGCAGAAGGAGAGGGACTCCTTCTTCAGATTTTTCACGTAACTTGTGGGCGTTAGATTTGGATTTATATCGGTGATACGGACTTATGGTTGTTTCCGCGCTTTTTTTGGTCTTATAGGTCTAGTGTGTTTTCTTTCTCTTGAAGGTGTGTCAATGTAGATTTATAGTGATACTTTTTGGCGCTGGTGTCTTGAGCGAGTTTATGCATTTTTGTGCATGTGCATGTTGATTTGGGACTTTTAGCGTTACGTTCTTCGAACTTAAACTTCTTTCTTCAAGTGCTTGGGAGTTCAAGACATTTTTTCGGAGATTGTCTCCAGACTTCGTTTGTATAAAGTGTTTGGGAATTTAAGACGTAGTTTTTTTTGGAGTAGCAAGAGCCTTTTCTTCGACAAATGGATTTTCGGCGAGTGACTTCGATGTATTTTGGTGATGGCTGTATTTCATTTCAGCCCCCTCGGACCGGACCATCCCATCCCTGAGATCTTCTTGGACGAAGACTCCGATTCCGAGTCTGACGCTGATGAGGCTGAGGAGCGTCTGCAGTTCTTCATGAGCGCCGATTTCGAGAAGGCTGATGACTTGAAGGAAAACATCGTGCCTCGTGCTTTCAAGTAAGGCGCTTGGAGCTTTCTACGAAGCTGTTCCTAGTGTGCTTCGATCTGGTGTGAAATTAGCGTGTGAAATTTCGTATGCACTTTCTCGCGGGCGTGAGTTGAGAGCGTGATGAGCGATGGTTCTGACAACTTACTTTACTCGCGCTCTAACCATCGCTCTTGTGAGATGGGGAAGTGGATTTGTTTGTGTTGGGGAACTGAGTTTAAACGGCGATTTCGAGTATGCTCAGGTATTTCACAGGCGAGGCCGCCGATTACGACTCTGATGAGGACGAGATGGACAGTGAGGGCGAGGGTGAACTTGACTCGGAAGAGTCTGATGAAGACGCTGCCAGGAAGCACGAGTAAAGGCATAATTGAACTGCTGATGGTTTTACGAAGGCATACGGGTGCATCGAGTGTACTGTTCTCCTTCCCTGTAATCGTTATATCGTCACTGAACCGCTAGCTCCGGAGCAGCTGCGGCATTGTATTGATCGAGCGTAAGGTGTACTATCCCTTGGGCGGTTGGTCAAGTCGCAAACTCTGCCAAATCTGTTTCTGGTTACGTTGATAGAAGAGGTGGTGTGTTGTGTTTTTATGATTAGTGGGAAGGTGGGAGGTCGGGATTCAATCTTTCGTGTTTGCGGAGAGGATTGAGGCGATGAGGAACTTTTCCTGCGATGGCGAACTAGCACAGTTAGTGTTGGGCGATTACGACACGGAATTTAGTGTCTATGTATTGTGAATAACTTCTGTGGCAATTTGACTGGCAATATGATTTGTGGCAATTTAATTTTCTGATGAGTTTTCTACGGGATTTCTTGTTGATTGAGCGTGCTTTATGATGTGTGATTACAAACGTCGGGAAAACGGATGAAGTCCCGGGTGAGTAGCAGTGAGGTTATGTCAGTAGTCCTAACCAATGGCCCCCCAGACGTCATCCGTTATCGAGTGTCCACCGACTAAGAAGGCCCGGAAAGAGTCGGCTCCGGGCGTATCAGGACACCCTTTGGGTGTGCGACCTCTGGGCAACCTGTACCTCGACAGTCAGGGCTCATCGTCGACTGCCAGGAGTGAAATAACTGGGGATTTGAGAGTACTGGGGGAAGAGATCCTGCTTGGGACGATTCTGCGATATTTGGACGGGAAGTCTCTCGCGCTTCTTGGAATGACGTCACGGGCGATGCTGGCCTACACCGGTCTGGACGAATTATGGAAGGAGCTGGTCTGCGGAAATGAGAATTATCGCGGTAAAATAGAGCCGGCGGAGGGCGGAGCGTACTGGAGGGACACGTACTATCGAATGCGAGGTGGACGGATGGCTCCGAAACTTGACTGTCGGGTGTTCAGCGATTTGCTTTATCAGCCGTTTTTGCTGAGGAACCTTCCGTTGCCAGCGGAAATCAGTAGCTCGAAATCCAATATAGAAAGGGTAGATGTGTCGGATCTGTCGGTGGAGGATTTTGTGAGGAGGTTCGAGAAGCCTGGCAGGCCGGTGATACTGACTGGTGGAATGAAGGGGTGGTCGGCTATGACGAAGTGGAAGTCGGATGAGTATCTGATGGAAGCTTGCGGGGACACGGTGTTGTTGTGTGGAAGCGGCGACTTGACTATGCGGCAGTGGTTGCAGTACTGGAAGAATGGGGGCTGTAAAGAGGACGGCCAGCTGTTTGTATTTGACGGCGAATTTCGGGAAACATGTCCGAAACTGACTGAAGATTACGAAGTTTTTGAGTAGTATTGGGCAGGGTCAGAGGCGGTGCTTTTCGATTTTCTCTTATGCCTAGCTTTGAATTGGTGCTTAGCGCTGTGCCGTGAACTCCACAGTGTGCCATTCTATTACTGAGACTTTAGTCTCTACGTGTGATACTTATGGCATCTCGCTCGTTCTTCTGAAGGACTCCTTCTGCGCTAGCAGACTGCTGTAACCAGTCTGTTGCTGTAGCCGTTGACTCCTGTCTTTCACCTGTGGGAATACACGTGCTCGTTCGAGAGCAGTGCTAGCTGCCATGCGCAAGCCGTTGCATTCAGTTACTTCAAGAACGACATGTACGACTTATTGAATGGGAGTCCATATCGGCCTCGGAATGCCTGGCTGATGGTTGGAGGCCCTGGAGGCGCGTCCAAGTGGCATGTGGATCCGAATGCTACTCATGCTTGGAATGCGGTAGCGAGAGGAAGCAAGCGATGGGTAGTAAGGGGCGTCGTTTGTGCATCTTCATACTGTATTGTATGCGTATGTGGACAGTAGTATGTAAGTACATGTGTATATGTACGACTAGGGAACCTCTTACCCATAGGAGGTATCCTTTTATGCTGTTGACGCCGTGTGGTAAAAACGATATTTCTACAACACGGCGTCAGCAGCAGCAGCAGGTGAAAAAGCACGTCACCATTGATGCGGAGCGGACAGCACTTCTCACGGCTATGCAGGAATCCTGCTTTCGCCATTGTAGCCCACGACTTGAGGGATTGATTGAAGTGCGCACACGTATATCGCGTTTCGTCTTCGGGAACTCGAAATCCGATGCTTATTCACGCAGCCCTGTTTGTAATCCTAGAGATTCATGCGACTGTGTAGCATGCTGGACTGTGTGTTGCTCCTCAGTTCATGCTACCCCCAAGCTGCGTCCCCGTTGGAGTATACCCCTCTGCGGACGGCTCAAACATGACGCAACCTGTGTCGCTTCTTCATGAATGGTGGCCGAGGTGAGCTGGGAGATCTCGTTCGCCTGTGGTCATTGACCTCGGTGAGGGGTAGCCCTTTGTATAAACGCAGGCCTCGACTGAACAAGCTTCTTTCTTGTCACGCTTGTAAAGCCGCAGTGGTGACTGCGTTAGTTCCGTCTGCGAGGACGATTGCCGTATTCGTGCCATATGTGAGATGCCGGGTAGCACCATTAATGCCTGCTCGTGTAGTCTTCTATAGCCTCCGCTTGGTGGGGAATCCAATGATCGAGCGCAGATCATTTGGGTCATGTGGCAGATTCTTCGAGGACACGGAAGCCTTGTACGGCGACAAGTTACTACAGGGCACCTGCAAAGCCGGCGAGTGCATGTTCGTTCCTCGTGGTTGGTGGCATTGCGTCATTAATAATGACGAGGATGATGATATCACTATTGCGAGTAGTACCGGGGTGAGCGGGTTGACAATTGCTATTGTGGACTGTGCTATTGCTGAGCACCAAGAATTCGGAGTTAGCAGGAGTGGCGAGGTGCAAGACAATGTTAAGCTCTCACTGGAGATCGGTCGTGGGTTTGCATATCTCGCACGATTTGGCGTTCGTCATGGTGGGTTATGAAGGGCCTTGCTCAGTGTTAGATTTTTTCGCTCGATGTTAACTGTGAACATCCGCGAACTGAGCTCTTGAACTCAGACGTTCTTTGCTACCTGGCTTCTGGAGGTGGAGCTAGGAGTGCTGTCGGGTCTTCTCAGTTACCCAGAACTACTGTGCCGAATCGAGCGTCCACAAAGCGCGTCGATTCTTCCGAGAAACTCCTCACTGCATATCGGGTCTTCATACGCACGATTGCCAAGAGTATGAGAAGCTGCAGGATGAGATGGCTGACGAGTTTGATAAGCGTCTGAGGCAGAAACGCCCGGATTTATTGGCGCGAGATGAGGTGAGCTGGAAATGGTTGAAGGTTGATGGATGGAAATGGTTGATGGCCTTCCGTGTAGGCCTATCAGTGGCGATCGTCGCGCACCGGCGGAAGTCCGAATGAGTCTCTCGCTTTCAATTTCTCAGAATTCGAGACCGGAGAGTTCCACATCTGATGATGATGACGCATCTCACTGCAGCGGCGAGAAGTTCTCGTTCTGGTCGCACCTGAAGTCCACAAGAAAGACGATATCGTACGAGAAGAAATGAGTGTTCTACGTATAATCTATTGCTTACAACAGTCGTTTGTGCATATTCATCGCACCGACAGCAGGTTTCTATCCTCTTGAGAATCGCAGGGGTAGCGTTGTTGACTTTCTGGAACCTGGGTGATCATCTCCTACGTAATGGTGATTCCGGTGATGGAAAGACCGTCTGTTCAGACGGTGGAGTGCGAGAAACCTCGCTAAGGGCAGACTTTTTAACACGGTTCCTTGATTAGCTCGATCATGCCAGAAAACCACTCGCGGTTGCTTCGGTCGGTCGGGAGGGCTTTCGTGCCGCGCATTGGGCTTTTCGCGCCCTCAATCCCGTTGTGGTTCCGCTATAACCAAATAAGGACGGAGCGGAAAGGAGATGACCCGCTGAGAAAAGCTCATCACACATTGCACTGCGGCAACTGCCATCGGAAGGTACGTGGGGAGCTGACCCTTGCGATGTCTTCTAGGGGGCCGTATCCGAGAATCCGAGGGGCAGGTGGTCGCATTTTATGCATCATGATCATGATGCATTCTGTATGAGCCAGTGGCCTCTTAGTTCACGATGAAAGAAGTGATGCAGTTGTTCATCAGCAAGCATATGCCCGGCGAGGCGACTTGGGTGGTGAGTGAGCGGTTCGTCGGAGCGATCAAGGGAGAGCTGTAATGCTGCTTTCAGACTTTGGAGACCTTAACGGAGTTCGGTACTGGGCACAAGCAACAGAAAGGAATTCTTAATCGGAACTATCTCGGACCTCACGCAGCCAGAATAGCTCAGGTCGGCAGGTCTGCTTAAGTTGGCTGTCGAAGTCTTGTGTGTTTGCCTCAGGTGGCCAATGGAGGCCATATATGCTGTCCGTACTGTTTGAAGATCGAGTGGAAGCCAGGTCGTACATAGCACGGAGTAGGATGCATCGGCATGATAGCCGTGTGTTTCTGTGATCATGTTTTTGTTGGGTTACGATGCGTAAGATTCTCCAGGTGATGAAGCTATTGCGATGCGCTCAGCGTCTTCTTTGATTTGAGCCTTTGAGTTATGAGAGGTACCACGCCGACTGTGGACATCGCACTACGGCGTTTGTGAGAGAGATCGCTCTCAGTCACATGTATCATGCCATGTAGGCTTTACATTGTAGGAGCTCCGTGGCGTGTTCCTAGCAGCTGTCGTGAGCAAGTTACCGGAGCCAGGTGTCTCTGAGCTTGTACATGCGCGAGGTTTATCTCGAGTCAGTTGGTCACCGGGTTGAGGAGAACGTTGCCTCAAGGTCACCACCGTGGCAGTATTGCTGTTGACTCAGGTACAGCGCTCGGAGAGTACTGAACTGGATGTTCGGATACCTCGAGGACCCTCCACCCAGGTATGTGGGACGGGTGTCTGGGGCGTGGTAGCGAATTTGCCCCCAGAAGAAAAATTTTAAAAAATTTCCCGTCGAAATGCTTCTTTCTCTCAATATAGGATTTTGAATACGTAAGCGTATGGAGCGCTACGAAGTGTCCAGATTCTGAACTCCAGAAGGTCTACCCTATCTGCTATGTGCGGCCTAGACGGCCGTTCGTGGGCGTCTGCCCTGGGCTGTGCATCTTGAGTGTCAGTACCCTGAGCATTAGTGAGATTCGTAACAGCGCAAGCGTTTGGGATACAGGCTCTGATATGCGTCACAGGAAAGGTTGCGGTGGGTCACTGCGGTCCATTTGCGGCGCATCTGACGGCAGTTCAACTGCCGCAGTTGGGTTACCCAACTTGGATAGGCAACGTTGACACTCAGAGGGCTCTGAGGAATCTGCAAGCTCATGTGCAGGCCATTGCGGCCCAGCTGGCTCGCATTATTAAGCAGTGCTTAATCCCTTGGTGCTTAACGAGCACCAATAGTCTGTATGCTACTGAGTTCTTGCAATTCTTGGAGGGTTTCATGCGGTATGGCGCTCAGCCGGGAGGGCACTAGGGGTCGACCTGTACATCATTTTTGACGGAAAGTACTACAGCTTCAATAGGATGGGCTTCGGCATCAGACCCACACCCCGTGTAATGAAGACTATCATAGACTACATGCTACCCAGAGTTGCATTTGAGGAGTTGCCGTTGACAAATACGTCGACGATATCTTCGTCCCACGGCATCCCTGGACCATGAGTTCTATCGCTAACTCAGCATCGCAACTTTGGATTCAGGGTTCGATCACGAGGATTGTCAGTTTCTTATTTTAACAAACACAGCGCGTAGATCATGAGGACCACAGCACGTGTATATTTCCCGCCGTAGCGGCGCCTCGCGGCTCCTGATGGCCGTGTTCCCCTGAACTGCAGGTCGTGAGGATAACGTACTATGCATCCGTATATGTGGTTTGAGGAGCTGGCTTCCACAGTACTATATCTCGATGCCTCTTGTTTCCGGCGTTCAACGTGAGCGAATCGAATTCGCATGAGATCTCGTTCTCGGGAGTCCCGAGTCGGGACCCACACTCCACTATTCGTGAGACAGTGGCGAAGTTTTTGACTGACTCGCTTCGCTCTTCCCGCCACGACGACTAAGTCTTCGTGGTACAATTGGGATCCCTCCTGGGGGCTTGTTCGTCGCCCATATGACATGGGCCATGTCGTGGTTCGTACGATTTTATCAAAAACGAAGCCATAAGCGAAAATTCGTCAGCGTCGCTGACTCAGCGACGAATCGTCACTAAAATGTCCTGCCCGAGCACTGCGATACACGATGTAATAGGTACGGATTTCTGTTCTCTTGAACTTCAAGACTTGGAGAAGGAGGAGAGTTCTTCTCATTGGATGGCCTCGCCGCGGAGTACTTCGATCATCGAAGTATTTGCCTGAATGAGCTCATTATTGATTCTGCACGTCTTGCTCAGCCCATTGGTATCCGTGGTACATGCTGCAATCACCGTGAGCCACTGGATAGTCTGTCTGCGACAGGCGGTTAGTATCCGACGGTAGTCAGGGACGGGTCAGGCGTTATTGTGGACCACAATTTGTGGTGATGCTTACGCTGTGGACAGTAACTGGCCGGTGCCGCAGTCCCGCAGCGTATCCATCCTAGCTTGCTCGTTCCGCTCCAGGCTCTTCGGATATTGTTGATGTCAATGGTATTTTCCCAATACCACAATGCGTTGAAGGCCGAGTTTGTTTCCCTCCTGGGACTCATTTTGAGAACGGTGAGCGATTCGGAATGCTTTCTCTGTCCGCACGCGGGAAGCGCTATCGTATCGAAGGTTTCCGTCGTGGACTTTCGAGTTGTACGTAATATGCCGGCTACTCCTCCTCACAGTACAGTTTCATCCTTTTAATGCGGCGATTCGGCACCTAAACCCCATATGCGATGTTCGTTTTGTGATCAGTGTTGCCACCGGTGGTGGCCCAACGCCGCTTCTGAGGTTGATCGCCTAGAGGTCGACTGGAGCCCTCCAATGGCGGGTAAGGCGAGAAAGGGATTCCTGAGAATAACACTAGATCGGGCGTGTGGATGCACTAAACCTAAGTCATGGCAGCGGATAAATCGCAGGTTTCAGCAGTTTCATTGCAACCTACTACGGCGTGGCTGTTAGCTATAGAATGTCGTCCGTCGTAGCCTACGACTCGTAGGTCCACCCTTCTTCTTGGCAATATTTGGTTCTTGCTTCGAGCGATATGGAGATACTATCTTCAAGATGGGATTCAGGACCCTAAATACCTATCCAGCAGAATCTGCTGATGGATCATGGGCAAGCTTACAGAGTTGAGCTTGTATCAACTACCGTAAGAGCCTTGTTGACCTTGTAAATTCGTCCACAAAATCATACAGTACGAGAAAACTAAAGGTTGCGAAACATGCCAGTGAGCTAACTTACTAGTTAGGCAAATTTCCTAGCTTCTTGCCTAAGGCAATAGGTGAAGGCCAACGTGACCTTCTGAATCATGGATTCTGTATTCCAAATGTCAAGCTTAGTTCCACCTGTTGGGGATCCGTTGACTTCGCGGCAGTGTTTGAGGAAGTCTGAGTTCTGCGGAAATTCATCACTGAAGAAACTGCACTTGTAGGGTCTCCGGTAAGATGGCCGAAGTGTGACCTCTTCTCGGTCTCTCTCCCACGGGCAGAGCCCGTCGGGCTCTGAGCCGTGGTTCAGTCGACCTGTTGCAAGCTACAAGTCAACTGACAGTGGGCCACTGTTGATTTACAGTGATTGGCCTGATGACTCTGGCTGCTGACGACTACAGAAGAGCCGCTACATCTCATGGCTCGTGACGTCTTGCTCATCTCTCGCCTCATATAGACTCTATAGGGCCACCCTAAGGTCCATATTATAGAGTACCCATATGAAGCGGGCTGCGACAGGGCCGCCGACGAGCAGTAAGCACCTTAAACCTGCGCCGAGCAGGTCGCTATCGGGTCACTCCCGTGCCATTGTCTGGGGCCGAGACTTTCGGCCTTCAGTCCAACTCGGGCTGCCCAAGCTGTATTTGATTATACGCCACATGTCGGTACCGTCCTTGGTATCTGTTTACAGCGTCCCCCGGAAGCGAGGTCCATACCGAAGCCAGTCACGGGCTTCGCACCGAAACTTTCCGTCGCTGGTTAGTAACCAGTGGTTACCACTGGTAATCTGAACTGGTAACTTACGAGTGTGCTTCCATCGTGAATTCCGCGACGCGGAAGTTGACCGCAATTGACTTCGCAAGAAAGCCAAGGTTGGTAAACAAATTCTGCCAGAGCTGTACACGGATACTGGTTCGGCGGCAGTTTGTATCAACTTGATACTATGAGGCCCTGTTGGGGCTCTTTGCAAATATCTGCTTCGTCCATGGTGATCTCAAGAACTGTATCGAAGTCTCGGACGGTGTTTAATGAACACTGTTCATTTGGTATTTCAGTATGTCGGTGTCGAGTAAGGGCTGATCAAGCTCGTGTCATCTCTCTGGACATGAAAGACGCCTTCATGCACATGAGGATCGGGCCGACAAACAGACGGTTCTTCTGTGTGTAAGTCACGGCAACAGAATAATCTTCTTCAGCTGAGTACCCTACGGCATCACAATGACCCCATGCGCTTTGGAGATGAGCGTAAGCTAGATTCTGCGACAGGCTCCAGTCGCCTAGTGTCACGTGACGTGACTCACGTCTACATGGACGACATCATCTTGTATGGCGGGAGCAATCTAGGCAGCGCGCGAAAATCCCACACCAGAATCGAAATTCTGGAATCATGGTGCGATGATCGCACTGCGATCTGAAATCGCGATTCGGGATTGATCCAATACATTAGAGGAGGAGCTTCGTCCGTGGCCTGCTAGGAGGGAACAGAAGAGCTTCTAGGGTTGTCTCACCCGTACTGTATAGTATACAGTGTATACGATCAGATAACCGTGCAGCAATTTCATCTGTGTCTGTATAGGACCCTAACTTGTCTCCACGTTAGAACAGCATGCTCATGGCTTGAGTTATTCGCATGCTCTTGGTATTCCAAATAACAGTGTCGTATAGTCAAGTTCCAATCAAGTGTCCTATGTCACTTTGTACGTGACATTGGCATGGAGGCCCTCCAGCTAGCCTAGCTGAGCTAGGTGCCACTATTATGAGATCTAATGTGTCAGATTCCTCCACGCTGGTCTACATTTCCTTCTCTTATCGAGAGGTCAGATGTGAGGACGACCTGGAGTCCAGGTCCTGGACTCCGGGAAGTCAATCAGTGGCTCGGGAGTGGGAGTTTGAAGATGTTATGAGTGACTCCATTCACGGTAGGGACCGTGGCCGTAAGGTATTGTTGTCGACTCCAGGTACGGCGCCAGGAGGGTACTCTCCGTCCTGGATCCTCAGAATGCCTCGAGCCCCCATCGGGCCTCCTCTTCCAGGTATGTGGGAGCCTCCAGACTGGGGTGTGTGTGAGGTTTGACGTTTGATTGCGAATTTGTCAAAAATCGCAGCGTGACTCGGGTGCATATCTCACTCCCGTATTACGCCTCTGAGGGGCGGCCCTTCACATGCGATTCTGGTTCAAAATGTCAGTATCTCAGTACTACCTATCGGCCGTAAGCTGTATCAATTTGTGCCAAGCGCGACTAAATGCCCAGCGTGCAACACGCCGTCTTCCAACTTGGAACTCCAGCTCTTCTCTTGAGAGGCAGGAATTTCCGACCATCTTCGCGGTCTGATTCGAATGTCACCTGACGCAACGCAGTCTCGGGTCAGAGTGAGTTACTGTCACGGATCCAGTCTGACTGGGCCAGTCACTTGGCAAGCCTCGGCGAGCATGACCTCTTCGGCGTGTCGCCGCAAGGCGGCAGTTGAGCAGTCTGGCATGAATTTGGACCGGGAAATGGCTGTATTATACAGCCTCTATATATTATAACGTCAGGCATTGCGCGATTGGCGCTCTCAGGCTTGAGCAGCGACCAGTACTTCAGCAGGTTCGACCTCACGAAAGCCTTCCTACACATGACACTGGCTGAGAGCGACCCGCACTACATGGGAATCGTCGCGAACGGGCGCCTCTTCAGCTGCAGTCGGATCCCATTCGGCTTGAACTGCTCACCCAGGGCCTTCGAGACGGCGGTTGACTAGGCGTTACGAGACTTGATGTGTGACTAACATGACGCTAACCTCGAGCACTACATGGACGACATCATTGTCAGAGGAACACATCAACCATTGATGTAAATCTGATGGCGTTGCGATCATCTAGCCACTATGGTTATGCGGCGGATAATATCCGCTGGATTATATCCCGTTGACTTGCCAGGCAAGCCTTGCCTGTTATTCCGAGAGTTCGAACAAGTTGGTTGATTGGTTGCACCTGTTTGCGGTTGCTGGACCTCGGCAAGGGTCGATCGCTACAGACCTATGATCCCGGACTGCGGGACCCAGGGGCATCTAGAAGAGTCTTTGCTGCGCAGAATGCACTCTGATGTCCTCCACTGTGTTCACGTAGAAACTGAGAATGGCAACTGGCTTTTGTGTGCGTGGTGTTTGGGATGAGGGTCCCATAGCTGGACGTTGTTCCGCCTCTCAGGAACAGTGCGACTTTTGAGGTCAAACTGACCTGATGAAAACGAAAGAGAGTTAATTTGCCACAAATTTCGTGGATTTTCATTACTCAAAGATCAAGCAAATTCATTGATATTCTGCTCCAAACCACCGTTTGCGGTGGGATTGCGCGATCTAAGATCTGATAGGCACTGTCAAAGCCCCACTGCAGTTCACGCGTCTCCCCTATCGAGAACTCTCTGGAGTATCACTCTTTTAGACGCTGGAGAACCTCCGATAATTGGAGGAATTATGCCAAGGAGCAATTATTGCTCAGGCACTTGGATATAAGCGTGGAGGGCGAGCCAACTCGATTGCCACTCTCCGTGCGCTGCTATCGTCTTAAGTGTTTCTGATAGAAACTTTGTACCTCATGGGTTGAGTTTCGGTATATGGGCGCTCTCTCCTTACAGTAGATCGTCTCTCATTCAATGAAGCATCGTCTCAGACGATTCGTCTGGTGACACGTGACAGCAGCTAAGCCGCTTGGTGATGCCCACCGTACTATATTTGGTCGCAGCTGCCGTGGTGACCGCCGCTTTCGAGGTTGATCGCCTCGAAGTTGACTGGAGCCCTCCAATGGCGGGTAAGGACAACTCGGGAATTAGGCTTTCCATCAGTAAAATTCGCACCACCTCATTCGGGCCGAATAATTCGGTTGAGTTCGGCTCTTAGTATACGGTACACTGTGTACCTCTCCCGATAGAAGCATTCACAACGCTGAAGTGCCTCATCAGTGATGAGGTCAATCAATCTTATCAAATATTTCAGTGGTCCTCAAATTTTCTGAAACTAATTGAACTTCATCGGCTGCAACGTGACTTGTATGTAGCTCCGTGACGGCGTCAACTGCCTAGCCTTTAGTGTTCGGGATCTACTATGTTTTGATGCCTTAGGCATCATGTCTGTCGTAGGTCTACCCTTCTACCTCACAGTTTTCGGCACTGGCTTCGAGCGATATGATGATAGGGTGCTGCTCATAGAATATGGACGGGGTTGTGGCATTGGACTCCTGTCCACTCCTGTAAGGATCGTCGTCCAGCTATTATGGGAGGTTCCTTCTGGTCTTTAGAATGCCTTGAAAGTCTAATATTTCCCACAGTGTCGTATCGCTTCTTGCAAGCGCGAGTTATTCGGGAAATGTGGCATGGCCACACGGTCAGTAGTGCTGCTATTCGCGATCAATAGCATTGAGTAGGGGTCTATGTCTTTCCATTGTACGCTTCCGAGCCGTAGGATGATTCTGAGCTGCTGTAACGGGAAGTCACGAGCGTCATTTCTCCTCGTCTATCAGATCTCTGGCTGGCAGAGTCCGTCCACCGTATCAGGTTGGGCTGCGGTGCCTTGTGGCAATCCAGGCTCTCAGCACGACAAACTTTTCTGTGGCCCAATCACTCTCAATGTGTCCACCTCCTATCAAGCCTGTGCGTGCGATTTCAGCGTTCGCTCTTCCTGTGCTGATTGGGGCGACTTTTCCTTCACAGTCGGGCGTTCGTCCACCGTCAACGAGACTGCCAATGTCACCGTAGGGGGACCATTGGTCGGGCAACAGTATGAAACTCCCGCCGGCCAGGCGATAGATATTTCGTATGCTGGGGTGAATCTTCGTGACGGTGATAGAATCATCATCGGCAGCGGAAGCTGCGGCTTGGGAGCGTCTCAGTCGGCCTCAGTCTCTCTTGCCTCGGTGCGATCAAGTCAGTCCACGTCCACAGTAGAGGTGTGGGAGGGGGTCCTGGCGACTGCTGCAGGGGAGTTTGTGATTTGCTGGTGTGCCGATGGTGACTACCGCGGTAGTGGCTGTCTCGTTGATGCCAATTTCAACGTGGAAGTCGGCCGGCTGATGGTCGCAGGCCCGTACGCGAGCGAAAATAATATTAGGTTGAAGATTGGCGTGCCGGGCTCGCTGGTTGTATATGGCCGGGGTCTTAGAGGGACAGATCGAGTGAGAGTGCTGGCGGAAGGCGGAGGAGGGTGTGGGTCTGGTGACACGCCCGTGACAAGCGTCCATCTGGCGGCGCGGGATGTCGGCAGTGACGACCTGGTAGAGTTCTGGTCCCAGGTTCGAATCCCAGCGGCGGGAAGTTTTCTGTTATGTTGGTGTGGGTATTCTACTTGTCTTGAGTATTCGAAATTTGCCGTTTTCGCCGGCACCGTCACAGTGGTCGGTCCTCAGCCTAACCAGCTGTGGAGTCCATCGGTCACTCTGCCTACCAACGTCACCATCCTTGCGACGGGCAACCTGTTCGAGAATATTGAAAGCGAGATTCGCTTCGCTCCGCTAAGCGGCCAAGGTTGCGGCTCGACAGATGTGATTTTGTTCCCCGAGACTGTGAGGAATTCTAGAGGTCGCCACGATCGGGTGGCGATGGATGGCTCTTGGGCGAGCTGGGACGGAATAATTTTTGGGCGCGCGGGAAAATTCAGGGTCTGCTGGTGCGGTTATTCCTGTTCGACAGTCGAAGATTTTTCTGTCGACTGCGGATTGGTGACCGTGGCCGGGCCCGAGGTGCCGAACTTTGCTCAAAGGGAGGTGGCAAGGCGCCCATTCGAGCTCGTAGTGAGCAGCACCAACAACGTTTTCTCGGCGATGAGGGATCGGGTGATGGTGGTGCCGAATACGACGAAGTGCGGCACGACGGATTTCTTTGGGAAGGCCTTCGCGCCGGAGGCAGCGGCTTCGACTGAGACTGAGGAGGTCTACAGGGGAGTGGTTATCGAGGAGGTGGGTATGTGGAACGTGTGTTGGTGCGGTTATGGTGCTAATTGTACGGAGATTTCGAGCTTCGCTCCGCTAGCGGCCACGGTGAGAACAGCGGAGGCTGCTGGTAACGACGTCTTTTGTTTCGTCGGGAGTGGGGACTGCCGAGTGGCGGTGCGATCGTCGGGAGGAAGGCTGTCGGCGATGACTGACAGGATATGGTTGGTCCGACTGGGAACTAATTCCCACTGTGGTTTCGCTTCTCACGATTACGACCGTTGTCGAGATGGTCCGATGGCGGCGAGTTTGACGCCGGAGCAGAGTGGGTTGACAGAAGTGGAGGTGGCTGATTTGTCGGAGTTGCATTTTGGCCTGCCGACGCCTAATAGTGCTGGTGAGTTGGGGAAAAGTGGAAATTTCAATGTTCGTATCTTTTATCCAACCGAAACTAGAATTTTTACGACGAAATTCTCTGCGAACAACTTCCGTCGAGAAGCGTGCATTTGGTCGACTCCCGTCTGTATGATCGTCCATTACTCTATCACACTAACTTCGGTAACAAATACTACTCTGTGGTCAGTGTCGAACTAGACAGGCCGGATGGCACTGTTGTATCAAATTTCGCGCGCCACGAAATTATTTTCTGGACTCTCTCAGGCGAGTGGAGACTCTGCTACTGCCAAGGCTTCGGAGTGTGTGCTTTGCCGTCCGACTTTGCTAACCAAGTGGGAGTCTTGGTGGTTGCGGGAGCTTCCACAGGAGGCGACAGTACGGCCGTTCAGCATCTCTGTTACTTTGGCAGTCGTTGCACGGTGAGAATCAGCGGTATTGGGCTGAGTCTGGGAGACACTTTGAAAATTGTTAATACTACCGACTTTCTTGGCTGTGCGAATGCTACTGAGACGATCGGCCGGAAGGCATTCGACTTGAATTTTGATTTTGTTGGTGTCTCCTCGGATTCTCTGGTGGAATGGGTACTACCTAGCGAAGGCGGATCGATATCTTTGCACTACGACCTTGGCTTGGTGAAAGATACTTCATTTGGTGAAGTTATGGTATGCCATTGCCGAGTGTCTGAGGAGTGTAGCAGTGCTGGTCGGCTGGCCCTGAGGGGTGTAATAAGGCGGAGCGAAGCAATCGAGTGTTCACAGGGTTCTGGATTTTGCGAATTTGGACTTGTTTCGAGATCGGAAATCTCTGTGGCGGATAAAGTTGTGGCGATTCCGAGCGAAATGGAGTGCGGCGACGAGGAGATTCGGCAAGTGGTGGTTCCGGCAAGGGCCGAGGATATTGAAAGAATATCATCAGATGAAACGGTTGATCGATTGTGGCGAGCAAAGTTTGTATTTGATGGGTCGATAACAGATTCGGCGGGGCGGTTTAAAATTTGTTATTGCGCTGCGGTTGGTGGAAGCTCGTCATTTTTGTGCCATTCTACTTTTGCCGGGAAGGAGTATGTTCAGATGGCGGGGGAACTTGTGGTTCGGGGGGCTATCATGAGCATACGGCTGGATGAGGTGAGCGGAGCGAAGCGATTATTTTTGATTTTTTTGAGAAATTTTTTTGAGAAAAATTCTCAGAAATTCAAGTGGTGATAAAATTGTGAAATTTTCGGTAATATATTTTCGTTATAGTTGAAATTTTAAAAAGCGTTGGCCATCGGGATTTCCAAAGCAGTTCTCTCAATGCATTCTACCGGTCGGCAGATTAGCTGCCGATAATTTTCCAGTATCTCCGATAGGGATGTTTTTGCGAAAATCCTGTTCGTGCAGGGTTGATCATGGCTCGCTTTTCGGCTAGTGATACGAAAAGCGGACCGTCGGATGAGAAATTGAAAATTCTTTTCCAGACACTGCTTGCAACCGCGCGCGCCCTGACGGTGGCGGTGGAGGTCGGGGAAGATGGAGGGAATCTTGTCTGTGCGGCGACCTCCGAGGAGCAGTTGGATACTCCTACTTGGGATGCCGTTATGGACTGTTATGGTGTTTTGCCGACCTGCGTTGGTACGGGTCGACGTCCAGATAGAATCTTAGCGGAGCGAAGCGCTCAAGTTCATTTAAAATTGGATTCGGGGGCGATTTCGGCGGGCGAGGTGGTGAGGGTGTGGTGCGTGGATACTTCCACCACCTGTTGCGTGTCGCCGAATGATCGAAGAGGGCTGCTGGTGATGGTAGAAGCGGCTCCCTCGGGGATCGGCGATAATTTCGAGGCGCGCGAAGGTGAACCGTTTGTGATGCCGGTGGCTGCGGGATACGACGCGAACGCTTCGGTGAAGATTGTTGGTGAAGGGTTGTGCTCGAGTAGCGTTGAGGAAATGGTAAGTGGCGTCAAGTGTGCAAGTGGAGCATTTGGATCCTGTGAGTTTGAAAGTCCCACGAGGCAAATTGCGATCAGAAAGGTTGGAGTGTTTACGGCCTGTCTGTGCGAACGGTTCTATAACGATGGTAACGAGTGTGGGTTCTGGGAGGTCCTGGGTTCGATCCGAGCAATCGGCGCTTCTGCCGATTTTTTCGACCGGACCAAAGCGGCTCCTGGCGAGTCCTTCACAGTAGTCGTCGAAGGCCTCGGTCTGTCCAATGGCAACCGCATTCAATTGGCGAAGGGCGGTGATTGCAACGGGGAAGTTGCTCACGATGGCCTAGGAGATGGTCCGAGGGTTGTTAATGACACTTATCAGGAATTCGAGGTCCCTGCTGTGGTGATGGAGGAGGGGGAATTGCAGGTAGTAAAAGAGAATCGTGTCGCACGCTTCTCACGGTTCTTGGTCAGACGTGTATGATTCCGTTTCCATTCAAAAAATGTCGCGCGCCACGAAATTGTCTTGGATTTATTTGTTTTTTCGTGAAAATATGGGTGTGATTTACGGTTAATCGGTTGTTGCTGGTGTAGTAGCATAAAAATCTGCTTCCAAGGAGTTGTGAATATCCGAATTTATGGTACAGAATGGTTGTTTTCAGTTCGACGCCGTTCGTGTCTCGTGGCCTTCCAGAAATCAACAGAATTTTTTGTGCGGTTTTTTCGAACCGTGTCCAGGCGGTACTGCGCCCGAGATTGATTTCTTCGATCGAGATGGCGTCTACTACTGGGCCGTGGGCTGTTTTAGAGAGTGTCGAATGGATGGTGGTTTTGGTGGTGGTAGGTTTGTTGGTGTTTCGAGAGCAACAGTGGTGCCTGTCGAAAGCACGTGGGTGTGGTGGATGTGAAGACGGAGGTTGATTGCGAGCTGGGAGGATGGATAGTCGTTGGGAGCTGCAGCAGGAGTTGTGGTGGAGGGGTAGGCGTCCTGGTTGATATTTTCTCTACCTTGAAGCTCAACCCGCGCAGGTTCTATCCAGGCGGCGGCAAACTATCCGTCAGGCTAGCGGCGGCGGTGTCGAGTGTCCGCCTGCGGCCGACCTGCAGGGAGAAGTGTCGTGCAACGAACAAGAGTAATGAAGGGAGTCGCCTCCTGCCTCGAAAATGGGAGCCCTTGGCGGTGTCTCCTGTGAAGTGGTTTTCAGCGAGGTGTGGGTGCTTTTGATGCAGTGAAAGCTTGGCTACGAATCTTCGACAGGTTGAGCCCGGTGTCGTAAAAATTCAACTCCAAAAATTTTTTACTTTTACGGAGCGTGGCTTTCGCTCTCAGCGAGAAATTCCCCGGGCCTCGCTGAAAATCCCTTTTCTCCTGGTCCAGGTGTCCGATGGCTCGACTGGATTCTGCTGTGACCAGCCCGGCAAGGGTAGAAGTTGGGAAGCCATTCCGGGTAGTAATGGTGAGATTATCCTTCCTAAGCTCAGAGGAAGGCCCAGAGCTGTTGATGCCTACCGCGACCGGTAGTTTCACTCAGTAGGTTCTGATAAGAGGATCTGATCTGGACCCGTCTCGGGACAGGTTGATGATAGTATCGTATCCTGAAGAAACTGTGACTGCAGCTGTCTCGCCCTGTGGAAGGTCGGATGGCGTCCGAGTGAATGGGGTGAGGAGGGACTTCTAGCGGAGGGCGAGGATGCGTGAATTTCGTGGCGCGCGAGAATTTTTCGGTCCCTTCATGTGGCAACTTTTTTGAGTGCAAATGGAATTACACGTCTTACAACAGGCTTGACCAGCCGGACCGATGTGTTTGACATCTTTATTGGCAGGGATTGATGGTGGAATCGTCAGGCACGCTGTGATCAGCCAGGGTCAACCTCGGCTGCCGTCTTATGTGGCGATGGAGTGCAGTCTATGGTGGTGGACGCGCCGGGCCGGTTTGCTCTGTGTCTGTGCGACTTGGTGACATGCACGAGCATCACTCATTATCGGGGGTAGTGGGGGAAGAGTGGTACGTTTATTCTGGAAATATGTGATTGTGTGGGTTCGCAATTCTCCTGTCTCCTAGTGATGGGAGCATCCGGTAACCGACTGTACTCATTCAGACTTTTATCAGTATCTTCTTCATCTTGCGCAGCACCCCTTCGACCAGGCGGGTGATAGCCAGCATAGGGGTATAGCTGCGGGCTGAGTTACTGCCTGGGCCTGCCTGGTCTGACCGGGTATCAGTATCACACATGTCGGGTTTAGGTCGTTACGGCCTGTGGTATGCTGTAGGCGGAATTGATCGTGAAAATCATCGGCGTCTTGAGCGGAGCGAAGCTCTGGAATTGAAATTCATTTCGTTCGTCAGTGGGTTAGGAGGCATCGGTGGCAGGTTCCCGACTGTGGGAGGCTGGATAGAGGTTGCTGAGGAGGATAGTCCGTCGGGGGAGGGCGGAGGAATTCTCGAGCGCCCGGAAATATTTGTGGTTGCTGCGTGTGGGGTGGTACTGACGGTGGCATCGTATTTTGGGTATGTGAAGTGGGAGAAGTATCGAAAGGTTAAGCGTGCTCTCTACACAGTGGGCGACGTGACGCCTACGGATTTTGCGGAGGAATATTATCAAACAAGGCCTGCAGCAGTCCAGTGGGGACCGGGTGTTGGTTACTATCCTGGAGGTCCTGGGTTCGATCCAGGCTTGGGGAATTATTCTGTCCCGGTTTCTCCACCTTTGGCGCTGCCAGCGCCCGTGGAAGAGCGCATTCCACCGCCGCCCTCGCCGAGGAGACTCTGGGCTCCACAAAAAATGATACAAAATGGGCCGATAGCAACTCCTGGGGAGATGCAGTCTGTCGAGAGATCGGAGGTGAGTCGCAATCTCACGAGTTGCGTTTTTTGTGGTATTCCTGAGCGCAGCAGGGCGGCGACTTTCGCTCCTGTTGAATCGGGTATCACTGGTCTAGAGAGGCCTACTTGTGTATCGATACGACTCATCACCCAATCAGCCCGCCTCTAGCCGACGGGTTCGCTGCAGCGATTGAACACGGTTCGTTGGGCTCTCGGCTCACTGGATTTGTGCATTGTTTCATCTCTTTGGATTTATATATTATTTTTCATCTCGGAGCAATATTTTCAGGCGGCCGTCGGTGGCTCTGCGGGAAGTGGCAAGTCGCGGGAGTTGGTTTTGAAGAGGCAGTCGCCGCCGAGGTTTGGCAGGTACTATCAATAGGAGTGGCGGACGTTGGGTGTTGGTCGTAAGTGTTTTCAGTGAGGAGACGCGTGCAAAGAATGGCGGCAATGCAGCAGCTGGCTTTGGTAGTGCTGGGCTTGGCTTCTTACCAGCGCCGCTTAGTGTGATGGTGGCGGTGTTTGTCAGGGACGCCTGGGTAGAATTGTTCGGGATTGGAATCTGAGGAGGACAGCTGCAAGGATGGTCGGGAGGGGGTGAACGGCGGTCATGGCCCATGACTCATGGGGACATGCAAGATTTTTGAAGGGGCGACGAGTTGCTGCGCTTCCCGTGTAACATGCGTTGCGGTGTGTTATTGACTTTGCCGTAGCGTGGAGGGTGTTGAGTTGTTTCTGGGAGGAGGTGGAATTTTAATGATCACTTATCTATTGGCCGAATTATTCGTAATTTTTTCCTTGTTTTGTTCAAGCAGCATTCACGCAAACGACATAGGGTCTTAATGGTGGGTTAAGGACCGACACGGATGTGCTCCATGAGAACCACAGTGTGTCGTAGCGCCGCCACTGTGTGTGACACAAAAAGGGGGACAGCGTGCAGCTGTTCGCCGGGGGGCGGCTTTCTCGAGAGGGAAGGGCGTGCTGTACCCTGCTTCATAATACCGCTGGTAGTGCTTTCAGGTTCTACTGTAGGGGCCTTGATGAAGCTAGTGAGGTTGCGTATTGTTAGGAATGCGTTTTTTCTGGGCTGATGACGTAGTATTCAGTTCTGATGGTAATAATAGGGCCAGGCTAGAGCCTAGAATGGTTGCTGTTGCCACTGCGTATAGAATGCTGGATCCTCGAGGTTAAGAAGTCTGAATGAGACGACCTAGTTCCCTGTCGTGTGGCTGGTGCCCAGTCTGTGCTCAGTTTTGTTTTGCTGTAGTGATGAGCTGCTTTCTGACACCTCTAGCTGTCTCGGCTCTCTTGTCTGCACCGTGTCTGCTCGCGCCGGGCGATGCCATGGAGGTTGAAGTGGCCGCTGAGGGTCTCGATGGTTCCGCGGCTGTCGTTGAGGTGTTGTTGGTATTCTGTATTGGGCTGGCTGGAGGGGTGTTATTTGGGGTGGGGAGAAATGACAGGAGCCGGGATCGAACCGGGGTGGGGCGTTCGAGCGGTGGTGGTAAGGGAGGTAAAGATGGCATCAAAGGCGGTCGGACTGGGAGTAGAACCAGCGGCCATCGGGATGAGAGACGAGAAGTAGTTCCCGTTCGAGTGAGGAAACACATTGAGAAGAAGTCCTCTGGTTTGGGCACGCGTGTTCAACCGCTGATGACCTCGTTGTATGTTCAGGCAAGGGAGGGGTCAACCAAGTAAATCCACTAGCATTGGCATTCAGCTCGATCGTCCTCTCCTCAGGTCTACTGGAGCCCCCTCAGCGAGAAGCCTTCGCTTCGCTCCGTCGGTGAAAGTACCGATTTTGAGATGATTTTGCATGGTGAGAGTTCCTTTGTGATGTGCTAAACAGCGGAGGTGTTGTCGAGTTGGGGAAGGCGGAGCGAAGTTTTTATTGTATTAGTATTTTTCTTGACTTGTCTTCTACGAGCTGATGTCGCCCTTCTACGCATTGGCTCCGATAATACTAGCAATACTCGGGCCCCAGCATGGATGCTCCTACCTGCGAGAATGGATGGACTCCGCGGTGGACGAAGTGAAGCGTCACGCGCCACGAAATTGCGTCCCTGTCAACATGCCCGCTGGTGATGGTGATGGTCGCTATGCTCTGTGTCTGGTCGATTTGGATGAGGACGAAACTGATAGAAAAAGCGGGAAATTGGAGTGGAGCCCCGAGGCTCTAGCGAACGTCATCTCCTCCGGCAGCGCAGAACTACTATTCGCTAGCGGCGACATGCGCGCCGTCTTCGGTAGAGTTGAGTACTGGTTGGGCCTCGCCTGGGGTACTCTTGGCGGCCTGATGACCGCCTGGCTGGTCGGTCGTTGCTGCAGCGGCAGGAGCAGCCGGAGAGCGGACGATGATGAGAGTGTGAGGAGAGTCTACTACCCGGTTGAGGAGGAGAGAGTTGAGGTGCCGGTGGAAGCGCCCAGATCTCGGAAAGAGAAGCTCACTATCTCGGTCGAAACGCCGATGACTGATTCCACCGCTGCTGAGACGCCAAGTCCTGTGGCTGCGACGGACGGTGTGGTCGAGCAGGAGAGGGAAGAGAAAGGGGCGTATCAGAGGAAGGTGCCTGATTTGCGGTTTAACGAGCCGGTGTACCGCGGCAGACCGAAGGACCTACCCGAGTAAGTTGTCTGGTATGGATGGTCTTCGATCAGTAGGATTCTTTCAGGCCCCCGACGACGCCATCATCGTCATCGCCGGTATCGTCACTACCGGAGAGTGAGGAAGCTACAAGGTGAGGGGGGTGGCCTTGCTACTCCGCTTGGGGGTAATTTCGTGGCGCGCGAGAAAAATTCTGTCCTTGTAGATCGCTGCCTGTAGTGTGTTCTCTAATGGTGGATGACGTAGAGAGTCGGAGGAATTTCGTGGCGCGCGGTAAAATTTCTGCGCTTGGGCATCAATGCTTTCTAGAGTGTGCTTTGTAACGCTGGATAGCGTTGCGAGTAGGAGGAATTTCGTGGCGCGCGGTAGGCTGTAGGCGGGAACAGTATGTACGATACTCTCTAGAATGGTGTATGGCGCTGTTATTTTCGTGGCGCGCGGTCAGGTCTCCTGCTGGTTCCTCAACACCTGATGAAGCCACGACAGAGCTCAGCATACCGACAGAAGCGGACACTCCAACTTCGGGATCGGCATCTTCCCCTTCTGCTTCTCCCTCCAGCCCAGAGGAGGGAGGAGAGAGCGCAGCCGCGCCCGCCGTTGCTACTGCTACTACTGAGAACTTCGAGGCACCGAACGCTACGGGTAAGGGCATGGAAATTGAAAGATGGTGAAGGTGTGGTATTGACCGGAGTGGCGTTTAGAAAAGCTAGATAATGTTGAGCGACTTGTTCTTTTTTTCTCGAAGATTTTCACATATAAGTTTACTGCGATTTTCTGTTCCTTGGAATAGTATCTTTCTTTTTATCTGACTCCACCGTCAACCTAAGATTCTCTTGGATCTTCTTCTATTCATCGGCGTTCCCAATGTGATTCAGTTTCACCGGCGTCCGCGGTCGTCCCCGAAGGCAGAGCAGCAGCAGCAGCATCTCCCCAACAGCAGCATCCACCGACTGACAAATCGAAGCGTCATCGACCTCCGAAGCCGGAACGCCAAAGACGTAAGTAAATCTGCTTCGTTATCGATCACGCGATCGATTGCATTGAGCTGACCTCAGATGGTGTCTTAGTGATAATCAGATATCATTTAAGGTCAGCTCAGTTACTCTGGAGGTGTTCAGTAAATCTATTTTGAAACTCGGGAACGATTCTGGTACCGCATTTTACCGGTACCAGAATCGAACGGGGGGTCTAGAGTTAGCGTGTGTCATGAGATTCATCATTGAGTATCATAGGTCGAAGCTGGCATTACGCAAATACAAAGATACTCCATTCTCCTCCCCTATGGCAGTTTTCCTTTCAGTGGCAGCATTGCGGAAACAGGAACGCGAAGAAGAAGCTGCCAGGAAAGCCGCCGCTGAGGTCGCCCAAGAAGAGGCAGCTTGATAAGTCTGCTCCTCGTGAAAGATACGCTTTTGCAGTATGAAGGTTGATTAGCTGGTCCTTATCGACCGATTGCGTGTACAATAGCCGAACGGCTCGTCACTTGTAGCAGTATCTTTACCGGCGTCACCGTTGTCGGCAACAATTTGCTGATGATGATTTTCACCATTCTCGGTCGAGTTCTCGCATATGTGCTGGCTTGGTTACGGAGAGGAATCTTTTGTTATTTATTAATGGGCGCGCGGGAAAATTTGGATTACGCCGGCGAAGGAGGTCACTTCGTATCCTGCCGGGTATCTTAGGTCGAAGGGAGGATATCGTGCTTAGAGCTCTGGCGAGGACAGCGGAGATGATTCCAAGGCGGAACACGTCCGTGCAGAAGGGGGGAGGCCTGGGCGGGCATGCGTGGTGGTATCTTTCCCGACTAGTCTGAATCCGTATGGTAGAGCTTGAGCGTTATGAGTTTACGTTGAGGTTCTGGTGAGTGTAATGAGAGGATCTCGCCCGGTGGCAGAAAGGTTGATCGAATCTTCGGGAGATGTTTGCTGAGACAAAACTTGCCGAATAATTTGAATTATATCATTTTCCGTAGCTATCGGCGATGATCGCGTGCTCATTCGTTACTGCTACAAGCATGATTCCAGAAGATGGTTTTGGTCATCGTCGTCTCATGGGTGGTGGTGATAGTAAGTGCATGGGTAGACAACCCTCGTTTGTCTTGTCGGTGCTGCCGATGCTGTGGCGGAGTGTGAGGAGAGCAATCCTCATCTTCACTCTGGCATACAAGACGTTTGGTAAGATAGAGTATAGGATTGCTGAGAGCTTTATGTTGAGTGAGAAGCCTGATGTTGCTGAGTTCGCTGACGGCTTGGTGTTGATGACAGAGTTGAGCGCCCCTGTATGCGCAGCTAAATTCATGACATGTTCTCTGCCTAATACCAGTAGACAATCTGATAAGGAGGAGAGAGAGGAGTACAATAGGGGAAGGAGGTCTCCGAGGCTGATAGGCTCTTTCTCTGCTACCAGGTGAGGATCTGGCGTACTGCTGCGACCGGGTTCTGAGCTGAAGTATTGGGAATAGGTGGGGGAAACGAAGAGTGCTGTACGATAGAGAATTGTCCGTGAATTGTAACTCTTTGTAACTCATGATGTGCTTTGGACGAGACGCGGCTATTATGAAATGCATGGAAAAGCGCACCTCTTCCTGTGTGTTGAGTCTGATGCCACCCGACAAATCCGAAAGGAAAATTTCGCCGAAATGGGTTAAAGTCGGGTGCCCCCGATGGTGATTCTGGGACTTTAATTTCCCGGTTCTTTCCAGATACAGTATACCGGGTCAAGTGTACGACAGAGCGACCTCCTCCTCATTATCTGATGTCGACGTGTCACCACTGCCATCACTGCGTGTCACCATCAACCCACCCGAGCTCAGGAATCAGTGTGTGAGGTTGGCACTCTATACCGTGGCCGAGAGCTATGTCCGGAATATCGTACTTGCCCGAGAACAACTGTGTGGAGATGTTCAGAGGGGTAGAGTAACCGGAAAAGATGACGATGATAGAAACAGCGATAGAGCGTTGAAGGAAGAGGACTTTTTCTTGCCAGCGTGGCCGAAGAAAAATCTTGAGAAGATAAATGGATCGTGCTTTGGGGAGGCCCTAGCAGAAGGTGAGCATTCAATATTCCCTGAGAAGCTTCTGCCGGAACGCTGCGAAGTCCTTCTTTGACGGCTACTCGGTTCCCGACATCAACGGTTGCTATTTGATTGTATTCGGCTTTATAAAAAGTCGTTCGGTGGCTCTTTCTTGCCAGTGCTGAGTGAATGGGCAGACGCTACCGCGGGATTTTCTATTGTTACTAACCGCTTGATATCTTTTGGGGTGATGCTTCTTCGTTTAAATTGCCCTCTAGCGTCATTACTGTTTTCTCATTCTGTTATTATGATACTCATGATTGCCACCTTTTTCAGGAGCCTACTATCGGACGGTCGATGGCGACAGTGCTGATGCGAGAACGTCGCTGACGATACTTCCGTTGAAGGCTTGGGCGTACGGGAGTTACCCGGCAGCTGGTTTATCGTTACTCATAAGACGAGTGCTTCTTCAAACGACGTGTGCTGTAGCGGTGGGAGTACGAAAACATATTAATGATAGGCGAAGAGGGGCATACTATGGCGTGAAGGATAGAGCAACTCAAAGCAACAAGAACGTAATGAATATTGTCCTGACCTCTTTTCTTAGTAAATAAAGAATAACAGTAGACCCCTCCACAAGGGAGAAGAATATAGCTTTCTTGCATTTTTCTCCGATGCTATGTGTATGTGGCTCTCTAGTAGTAGGAAGAAACTGAATGAGAGAATTTAATATTTTGTATGGGGGTTTAGTATATACCCAAGAGAATGTGAAAAATACGGATAAGTACCGCAAAATGTGGTATATAAATACAAGTATATCTGCACGCAAATTGTAAGAGCATGGATTGTAACGGCAGGGAAACTCCTTCACGCTGTCTCTCTTAGCTGGCGAAAGTTTAATATGTAATACGTGAAATTGAAATGAAAATGAGGGTAATTAACTTTGGCCGTTTTGAAAATGAGCATATGCTGATCATGGCTCCATGTATAGCATCCCTCATGTACAGCAGAGTTCGGTCGTCGTCTCTCCTCATTCTCAGTTGACCGAGCAGGAGCAACAAAGACTGAGGGTGCAAGGGTCTCATGCTTTCGTAATCATCGGATTTGAATTGGATGAGAGCGTTCCGGGTGGCGGTATATTTGTTTTTATGGATAACAGCGGTACTGGATGGGGGCATGCGGGCTATGGGGTATGCTCGTAAGTGTTTGAAAATCATTTTTCCTTTATTGGAGTATCATTTTTTTTGTTTTTGAGGTTTGACTTCGTGGACACCAGCGTGGATGATATCGCCCAAGCGGTGGTACCTGCTAGGATGATAATGAGTGCATCAGAAAAGATTAACAATCGGAATTTATCGAGCGGGAAAGATGATTTTGATGGACCTTCGATCTCACGCTCCTCCTCTTTGTCTGGCGATAGGAGGAATTTTCCCGTTTATCAGCAATGGGGTGTTGATGATAGATATCATGTTAAATGTTGTGGGTGCGAACTTTGCGTCAATGCTACCATACCTGCATGTACTTGTTTTGCTTGCTCCTCGACTACCGCTGCCACCGCTGTTACTACCACGACTACTACCGCTACTAGTACTCGTGCCACTGCAACTAATTAGTATCATACTCTCTGCTGTCTCGAAAGGTTGCTAGATTCTGGCGCTTGATGGTCTCGTGTTGCAGATGTGTAAATCGATGCAGATGGCAATCGGAAAATCTTTTTTGTCTGAGAGAGATTGGAAGCAGAAGAAGGGTCCCTGGGTTCGATCCATCAGCTTTGAAATAGTTCAAAAATGTTCATCGTCGCCAGACACCCCACAGTCTCTAGAGTTGGCTTCTTTCAAGGGGGGAGGAAACATCCCGACCTTCGGGCTCGGCAAATGGGCGGCGAACGACGGTGAATGTCGCGAGGGCCTCGCGGCCTCGCGGCGAGGCTGCGAAATATGCTCTGCAGTGTGGACATAGATTGATCGCCTTAGCGCAGATGTATGGGAATGAGGAGGAAGTGGGGCAAGGCGTGGCGGAGTCTGGGGTCCCAAGGGAAGATACTTTGATTGTTACCAAGGTAATAGCGGCGGGGATGGTATGTCTCACTGGTGTAGTGGACCTGCGAGAGTTATTGACTAGCACCTGCTGTTCACGTAGGCTGCACCGCTGGGGGAGAGAGGAAACTCGACGGGTGGAGGCGCGAAGGCATGCGAGAAGCAGGGATGGATTGAGTGGTACCACCGCGGAGTCGACAGGAACCGAGCAACTCTCAGTGTGACACACGGAGAACTGATATTCGATGTTCGATATTTTTACAGTGTATATGACACCGAGACCGACGTACTACCTGTGTGCTGTGCTGACGCTTTGTATCCTTCGATTTTAGCTGTACATCTTCAGTCCTGCGAACATTTTTATACAGTTGACGCACGAACCGATCCTCGGGATCGAATATTGCATGGAACACCTCCTCCGATGTTGCATGGAACGCCGGGGACCAGTTGCTATTATGGATCTGCTGGTATGCGATAGTTTTGTTCTCACATTGAGCAATGAGAAAGCTGTGTAAGTAATGACCAATGACCAATGTCTTGCAATCTTGCAAAATCATAGGTCATCATTTCATGCTTGTATTGATAACTGCCCTCCGAACCTGGAGGCTCCTTGGATGTGCCTTCAAGATCACCTCATTTCTTGCAGGGGGAATAATGTAGAAGATGCTGATCCGCGTCCTTCAAAATCCTCCCATCATAACGTCCTGAGAAGCCTCGTATCCGATCTTTTAGGATATCCGTAAGATGGCCTCTGGCGACAGAAACATCGCTTAGTCCATTTTCAGTGTGATTCCGCAGCACACGTAAACGAAGGCGCACAATGAGTGCTAGGTCGCTGAAGGATTTGGAGTACATCCTCTCGAGGAAGTCGGCGGAAATCACTACCGCAGGGCTAGCTTGCTGTGTTGTTGTTGTGGGCCTCTCTGTTGGGCCTCTACATACTTCTGTACCTCGGGCCAGAACGTACACTCCTGCATATATGGGCATTGAACCATTGTCAGAACCTCCCACTGAGTGGGATATCCGCCTAACGAATCGCTAGGCGGATATCCCACTAGATCGTTAGTAACGATCATGATGAGTCGGACCCACTCATCATGATCGTTAGGCGGATAGTAACGTATTATACGTTACGTATAGCCTTGATCGGATATAGGATGTCCTCAATCCATTTTCTCGGCCCGCCTCCATCCAGTGGAGTCCATTGTTCTCATTGCGAGGATCGATTCCATTTGGCATTAGTACAGAAAGACGGGATAGTGAAAACTACTACGAATATTAACTCTGAGCTAATTATGCAAATTCCTCGTTCAACTTTCATGATTTGGAATACGCAGATCCCCTCTCATCAATGACCGCTGGACTATCAAACTTGGCGACGCTGGCAGCGCTCAGCCCCCAGCCAAACCTCACTCCCGACTCACACTGTGTGTGTCGGCGCTTGTCGTGGAATAAATTTATCTCTTCAGTAATTCATGCCGCGATGTGACTCAGCGATATATTTGGGCGGACTCCCTCTACGCTATTCTCCGGGAGTAACGTAACGTCCAGGGACGCACCTTCGATTAGATTGGAGGGGAATATTGGAATAATCATTTTAGTTGACCAACCACTATCTGAATTTTCTCGGACGGAGTTTGCTTTCATCGTGAGGCGGAGTGCTTGATCGGAAGGGATACTTGATGGGTGGCATTATCGATACCATAGTGGCTTGATGCTACTCAGGTTAATCAATTGAATCACGGCGAGCGTGCGACGAGAGCGAGCGTTGAAGAGCGCTTGGCCAAGTTGGAGACGTTTATGGGGATTTGATACTGATTCACACCCCTGCCGGAGGGAAGCTGGTGGAGAGCTGGTGCACGCTGAAGGCTTCGGCATGAGGTAGTGAATAAAGGTTACGGTTGTGTGAGTACGATAATGCGCTTCGGCCTTCGCACCGCGAAAGTGATTTGATGCGAAGTTCGTGAACGGCAGAATCCGGCGGTGGAGAAAGGGTGTCGATGCACCCCGAGTTGAATTGAGGACTTGCTGATTTACCGTCGGCGGCTCTACCACTCACTTTCTTAATGGCGTGTCAGAAGTCCGCTGACACGACCATAGAATATCTTGCTCATGCTCGCTGGTGGGCATGAAGAAGGAGAGCACGCTTGTTCTGCTTCTCTGTTAGAAGTTCCAAAATCTCCTTCCAACTTGGAAGGGTAGCTCTCGACTGGCCTTCCTATGATAGGAATCCTGTCTAATGAGCTGTGAACGCGCGTTGTCGGTGGACTATCCATCAAGGATGGACCATCATGGAGAGCTCGAGTTCAGTGACGCGGGACTCGAGCTCCTCGATGTATTTGGTGAGGCTCAGTTATTCATCCTCAAACAGCTTAATGATCTCGTTGGTGTCGACGGTGTTGTTAGACAACACCGATTGAAAAGCAGCATCGAAAACAACAGATGTCTTTGATGCTGCTTTTCAACTTCGCCCGAGTGTAATCGAGTGCACGCTTGGACTGACTGAGTTGGTTTCTTGCCGCTCGGAGCTCGTCAGAAGGTGTCGCCACGTCAGATCCTGATAGCGGAAACGCAAGAACGGTTCGTATAAGGAATAATACTTAGCATGGAACTCATCGCAACACTTTGATTTCAGTCTCATCAACTCGGTCCGAGCTACTCGGACGATGCCACAGGCAGCCGTTTCAGAGCCGCCCAGACCCGACCTGAAGGCCAGTAACGGCGGGGGAGTCGGTCGCCGGTTGAGACACCAGTTGCCACAGAGATGCGCTTGTAGTGCAGCGCTTCCGGACACGATGGGGAAGCTTTCTGTGAAACAACCCTGGGTGCGACGTAGATGATGGCAGATATCATAGTTCGAAGACTATGTACTATGTGTCCTGCAACTCAGCACGGCATGGCTATTTGGGTCGGGGCTCAAAGTAAGGTAACCCGAAAGAGATCAGACCAGACTTGAAAGAAGTTGCTAGATCGTAAGCGTTTATAGCGTGCTCTAGTCTGACGTAACTTGTAGCCTAGGAGTTCTAGCCTTGAACGCACACTCGTGCACGTAAGTGCAAGACGCAGGATGATGTTCTATGGCTATCTGAGACTACTGTATGCAGTAGTAGTACAGACGTCGCCCGGGGCGACTCGCCCCTGAGGCGATGATAGTCCAACAGCAAGTAGTCTCGGGCGTGGGGTCCACCCGGGGTGGTAGCTGCTAGATAGCGTATAGGCATCGCTTTGTTATCGCTGCAGTGTATACGTACTTGCACCTGCGGCAGGCGACGTGCTCTACGCTGTAGCTAGCTGCACAATTGATTCGAAGTAGGAACTATACTCGAGGAAGTTCCTATTCGGTCAGTCAAGCCAGTGCTTAGGTGGATATCTCCCTCGTGCGGGACGCTTGTACCACCGTCCCTATCATTGATATGCCAGGGGGGTCCTTAGAAATGAAAGTCTTTCCTCGGGTGCCTCCTCCCAGAAGTCGCCACTTGATGGCTAATTCAGCTATAACAGCGGAATTTCTTCTGAAGAAGGGATGGCTGATCTATCCCAGCGCCAGATGAAAGGATGGAAGTTCAATAAATGACTCTCTGCATGTACTCACACTCTCACCAAAAGGAACTGCGGAAAAAAGGCAGGCGTTGTCTACAGGAGGCAGTTGCTGACAGCAGCTTGCTGTTCCGGAGGAGAAAGCCGTCACAGAGGAATTACTGATACGCACACCGCCGGTACGATAGCGTACTCACGCTTCCCTGTTTAGCTGATATACACTTCTACTGCCCCATTAGCTCATCTGTTTCTGGACTCCATTAGCAACAATACTCTAAAATTTGAAGTGTGAATCCCCTGAAGAACCAGCGAACCGGACTCATGCTCGCCTTAAACTGATCAGGGCCTGATTATCAGGTGGGCGACCCCCTCGCAGATTGTTCGTCACTACGCCCGCGACACGCGGGCCGCGTGCATTCCTGCGAGGAATCTTCTAATTTTTCCCCTGGCTTTCCCTGACTCCGTTTGCGCGTGTTCTAAGCCTAGCGGCTACGAGGGCCCTGTGGACCCCTATCCAATAGTAGGCTCGTCTTTCCCACCCATCTATGATTCTCAACCCTAAGCCTTCTGTTGTCTTTGGCTTCCTCGCCCTTCTAATCGGGTCTTGTGGAGAGAAGCTTGTTAGGATGAAAATATCCCCACAGAAGACTAAAGCCAGTGCGACCTTGACTCAAGTCATGGCTGACCTCAAGGTCGACGGTCAAGACATCACCGTCCTGGTGGACACCGGAAGTCCGTACACCTTTTTCGTAGAGAAGCAATGGTACGAGAGGACTCATCCAGGAGGCTGCGCAGAGCTCAAGTACAAGTGTTATGATTGTCCTTCTTCGTCGTGTCACAAAGGCCCCACCAAGACGTACGAGTTCTTCGATGGGTCGGAAGTGACGGTCCTCCAACATTCCGGGACAATCGACTTCGGCACCGCAAGTGCGGGCGGCATCGATTTTGGGCTGGTTGTTGGCTGTAACGAAAGCCCTTGGGGCGCTCTCGGACTGTCGCCGTCTAGCGCTAAATCCAAGCCCAATGTCCCTCTCATCTATCAGCTGCTGGCAAAGCCCAAGAGTCAACGGCTTATTGAAAAAAGTGTCTTTTCGGTGTACCTCAAAGCTGGAAAGGACCCCAGCGGTGAGCTCATACTGGGTGGCGAAGACAAGGGCAAATACACCGGCCTTCTGAAATATGTGAAAGTTGTGAACAAGGAGGAGCAGTCTATTATGGTTACGGACTTGGGCATCGGTGATGCCTCTAAGAACCGTATCAAAGTTTCACAAGCAGGGTACCTAGACACGGGAACAAATATCATCGAGATGCCCGATAAGTTGAAAATGCCAGTTCTCCAGTTGCTTCGGACTGCGGGCAAGAGGTCTGTAACTATCACGGAGGACGGTGGTCTCTACGGGCTCCACTGTGGAGACATTGAGAACTTACCCTCGATAACCTTTTTCATGAAAGAAGACTCCCTGCTCCCCAAGAAGGTTCCACTCGAGATACCGCCAGCCAGCTACGTGATCAAGGTATCGGGGTCCTCTTGCATCCTGGCTATCAAGTTCGCTGAAATGTTGCTTCTGGGATTGCCCACACTCATTGGCAACTACTATCTGTACGATTGGGATAAATCTCGCATTGGTGTTGCGAAGGTGAAATGATGTTACTTTCTTTAGTGAAGCTCGGCTCATACAGTTATATAGGGCTATGGAAAATTTTTTATGACTCATCCACCCGGACTCTGCACCAGTCCCTCCTATCAGGGTCTCCCGTTGATAATATGCTTTATCACTCTTCGACGTCTTGTGTGAATAGTAGTGTTCGTCAATGCTCAGAATTGAATGCTGTGCTGTGAGCGAACTCTGGATTATTTGAGCTGAAACCCCGCTGAGCGGGGTGACTCGTCGAGTAGTCTCAGCATAGGCTGGATACATCAGCAACCTGTATTTCATCGATACAGGCCGTATCACGCCTGAGAACTCTCTCTCGTGGAAGCTGCTACGTGAGAAGAGGCTCTGCGTGAAAGTTCGTAAGCAGCCTTGAGCGGAAACTTTTTCCAGCGTCATTGGGTGGCCTTATGACGCGTGTGACGGGTGGATATTCATATTTGAACGACGCTGCAATTCTTCGCTTCAGCCATGACTTCGCTACGCGGATCACTGATTTTCGTAGCGTGTCGTGGGAACTTCCCACTGAGTGGGACCCACCTGTATATATCTCCTTTGATAGTCTTCTAAGTTTTGGTTCGTAATAATTCTCCCCGATTCTAGTGTTTTTATTCTGAGGTTTGTCGACACCAAGGTGGATGTAAATATCATCCTGATATTGAGCGGTATCATTATGATATCGCGGTGGTGGTGCCTGCTGAGACTCAGTAGGCACCGCGATATCATCATCTCAGCAGCTGGGATGATGATGATGATGATGATGATGATGGAAGCATCAGCGACACTGGCAAATTGGAAACCAGAATTTATCAAGCGGAGGAGATGAGTGTGATTGCCCTCCGATCTCACACCCCTCCTCCTCCTCTTTGTCTGGCGAGGAAAGGAATTGTCCCGTTTATCAGCAATGGGGTGTCGATGATAGATATCATGTCAAGTGCTGTGGATGCGAACTTTGCCTGAATGCTACCATACCTGCATGTACTTGTTCAGCTTGCTCTCTTGCTGCTTATCACAAATGCTACTACCACTACTTCTACTACCACCACTGCAACTCATTAGTACTCTCTGCTGTCTCAAAGTTGCTAGGTTCTGGCGCTTGAATCAAGCGGCTTGATGGTGCTGTTGTATTCCAGATGCAACATATAAGTGCAAATCCGACGCCGATGGCAATCAGAAAATCCTTTTTGGCTGAGGGGGATTGAAAGGAGGGATCAAGGGCTTCGGTTCCTCAGTATTGGAGTAGTTCAAGAATGCCATCCTCGCCAGACACCCCGCAGTCTCTGGAGTAACTCCAGACAACTATTGGCTTCTTCCAAGGGAGGAGGCAGCATCCCGACCTTCGGGCTCGGCACGTGGCTGGCGAACGATGGTGAATGCCGAGAGGCTGTGAAATATGCTCTGCAGTGTGGATATAGATTGATCGACACCGCGCAGATGTACGAGAACGAGGAGGAAGTGGGGCAAGGCGTGGTGGAGTCTGGGGTCCCTAGGGAAGATATTTTTATTGTGACTAAGGTAGTAGCGGCTGGGTATGCCTCGCTGGCGTAGTAGACCTGTGAGAGAGTCATTGACTAGTACCTGCTGTTCATGGAGGGTGTGCCGCTGGGGATAAAGGTGTGTGGTGGTATGCGAGAATGAGGGATGGAACGAGCGGTACCACCGCGGAGTCGACAGGAACTGAGCTGTGTGTCGGGGACTATCGTGATATGAAATTGTCTGTTAAGTGCTGCACGCCGCGATATGTTTCACCGGGGGATTAACACACCTCACAGGGACGCATCTTTAATCAGAATGGAGGGGAATATCGGAATAATCATTTTAGTTGAGCAACCACTATCTGAATTTTGTCGAGCGGAGTTTGCTTTCACCGTGTGGTGGAGTGCTTGATCGAAAGGGATACTTGATGGGTGGCATTATCGATACCGTAGTGGCTTGATGCTACTCAGGTTAATCAGTTGAATCACGGCGAGCGTGCGACGCGAGTGAGCGTTGAAGAGAGCTTGGTGAAGTTGAAGACGGACTATGCGGATTTGGTACTGATACACACCCCTGCCGGAGGGAAGCTGGTGGAGACTTGGTGCACGCTGAAGAGGCTTCGGCATGAGGTAGTAAATGTAGGTTACGGTTATATGAATACTACAATGCGGCTCGGCTGTCGCAGCGCGGAAATGAGTTGATGCGAATTTCGTAAATACCACTATGCGAAGGTGGAGAGCCGGATGTCGATGCGCCCGGATTCGAATTGATGACTTACTGATTAACAGTCATCCACTCTACAACTGACGGTCAGTCACCATTCGGAAGTGCGTTGGTCAGTGACTGACAAAACGCACTTCTGAATGGTGCGCCGGCCGTATTCTCGAA
>JABANP010000323.1:0-58957 GCA_013115135.1 Perkinsus olseni | reverse complement strand
GCGAATATCCGATATTCAATATCGCAATAAGATCTCATGTTACGGGGTTCGCATGTGGAATCGAACCCACGACACATAACGTCCTTGGAAGCGTAATACTTTGAGCAATGTGCAAGATATATCCGAACTGATGACTCGCATAACCATGATGGTTGGACCATGACGAACCAGTTATATCACTTACGTAAGGAGGTGTTAAGTGAGGAACTCTAGGCGGGAAACTGCGTGCCAGAATTCGGAACCTACCACCTGAGGTGATAGAGGTGATTCACCGCTATCTTACCTCGCGTTGTGCCTTCGCGAGAAAGGCCAAGCGCCAGGCGGGCACTGCCCGGCGTTCAACAAGTTAGTGTGGCCATGCCAGCAGGCAGTGATCATCGCGTCTTCCGCTCGGCTGGGGGGAGTTCGATACTCTCGGAGGGCGGCTGTCACCAAACTGGGTGTGGCTAACTCGGAACATCGTGGAAGTCCCACTTTGCCAAAGAGATTTAAGACGTGTTCGACATTCGACAGTCGTTGCCGCCTGTCGGCACTGGCAACGACAAATCGTTTGTCACAAACGCAGCCTCTGCGAAAGAATGGCTGCCGCTTTCAGAATCTACTGAAGGACGGGCCAGAACCTACCAGCCTGCTGACGATGCTGTCGAACAAGATAACAATCGAATATAACAATGATAAGCGGCTTCGAGGTGGAAGCTATTCAAATGGGGTACATACATATGCGACTAGTCGTCCCTACAATGGAATAAGGTTGCATGCCTGACGGGCAGTCCTAATAACGAGACAGTGACCCTGACTTCAAGCGTGTCCGAGCTCACGTTTCCATTCGAGGCGTCACCCCGAATCACCTCGGGGGTGATAAAGCACCGCCCATCCCAGCAGACAGTGCCGTATGGTTGAGGGGTAGCGCAAGAGAGCATGGGAGGACCCTTGAGGGCTCTCAAGCCGCCAGCTTGTCCGAGGACCCTCCTGTAGTCGCATGGCGGAGCGCAGACGACTCCGAGCAGACCTTTACTGTTCTGAAACCATCCCGACTCTTGATTCACGAGGGTCAGTGAGATAACCGAAATACGGAGACACCTGAACTCCTATCGGGATCTCATCCCCTCCGCAGTAACAGCCCATAACTTCATCATATAACGATAGACCGCACGTTCCGGTGGGACGCTCGTAGGGCCCTAGGAATCACTCAGTGATTATGACCGCTCGAAACCGGCAGCCCAGTGGATCAGCCAATGTCACCTGGTAGGCCAGACTTGTTTGCTACCCCGCTGATAGCGTCCTCATCCTTGTCTTCGATCGAATCATCGAATCTGTCGAGAAAAAGTCGAGTTGGTCTCGTTTTCACTCACGTGGTCCCTGTTTTAGCGGCAAGCCACGCGTGCTCATCCTGAGCCAGGCTGCCGATGACAAGTGCAGCAGCGGAGAGTGCAATGATTTGGAACATTGACGCAGATTACTGAAACGACTTTGACGGATGCCTTAACCGTACCGAACCTGCCAGACCAGCATGAGTTATGCTGCTTAACATCTTTCTGCAACCTAATCGCTAAGCCACAACAACGCTAGCTGTGCTATCTTTGATGATACGTGCCGGCGTGACGACGTCTAGTGTCTTAAATTTAGACACTAGACGCCGTCAATTTAGACTCTAATTGGCGGAGGGCTTCCACTGGAAGCCAAACTGCACCAGAATCCGAATGGAGCGGATCTCGCCAGGAGGAAAGGAAGCTCCTTGTTTTCAATGCACCCGTGAGGAAAGCTTGAAGTTTTAAGCTTCTCGGATTGCGCGGCATGCGAACGCTACACGGAGCCCCTAACGGAGCATGTCGGCAAGAGTCTAAGCCGTAACTGGCACTGGACGATGAACTCACATCCCTGGCCAAAATGTTTCAACTGGGAATTTGCTAGCTGAATCGCCAGTCGCTGAATCGCTGAATCTCAGGCGATACACAACATCAGTTCTAGTCGTCTAGCTTCGGACTTAACCTAGCGTCATGCTGCATGACTCATGCATCCAGCGAAAAGCGTATGCGTTCAACCGGTAGACTGAACTCAGCTATTATATCTTAGCCGTGGACTATGTTCCTCTCTAAAACTCCTCCTGAGTCCGATTTCACAACCGCGAGTCTGTGGTAGGACGTTTTGTGTAAAACGCGCAAAGCAGTTCTACCGTAGAACTTCTACCCGCAGTGTTTCACACATTAAACGCGATGTGTTGTGTAGTGACTCCACTTCGCACTATAAGTTATAGTCTATAACGCGCGCGTTTAACGCCATAACGCGTTAAACGCCGACGCAACAGCGCGTATTACGCGTGGTTGCATTAGGAAGAACGCGTTCAATACAACGCGGACCGCTTTGTGCTAAACCCGTGCACTATAGTGACAACATAGTGACGCCTATAGTGTACGCTAGGCAACAGTCTGGCTCAGTACTACTCAGCTCTTAGTTCACTGCTAAAGCATATCATTAGTCTCAGATAACCATCTGACGGTCAGATTCTGACCTTACTTTGCGCTCTGCACTAGCGTCCATGAGTATACGTGCTGTCCTAAGCTTAGCGTAGTAAGCTGTAGCAGTGTGGCCCAGCGGGGAAGAATGCTATTCTTTCTTACCGGGAATTCCGGAAAATCCCGGGAATAGGAAGAATGAACCATTCTTCCCACTTTTCGGCCACCCTGAGCTGTAGTTCACATTATCAATAAGCTTCTCTCGAGTCCAGTTTTTACCACTCTTTGAGCCCTATCTTAAATAGCCACACTGTACTGAGCTATAGTGCACCCGGTATGCGGCGCGGCTGCTTCGAAACTCTACGTTTTTCTTCACACACGAGTCGTGTGATACGTCTCCGAAGGGGGAGTTGTGGCCAGTCTTCCTCAAGAAGACTTCAGCGAGCGACTACCCTTACGAGGACGGTTCCTCATGACGTGGTTTCCTCTACACAGACAACAGCGTCTTGCTCTCTAAAGGCGCAGTCTGCGCCTTCTGAGAAGGTTTTGTGAAGATTACGCTTATTATCCAAACACCCGCTAACTGCCTCTTCCGTATCATAGAAGGCAGTGAGACCTTTTCCCGGACATCAACATCACTAGCGTTTAAGTTTAACCACTTTTTAACATTATAAAAAACTTGATCATCACGCTCGATCCCTGAGTGACTATCCCCGCGAGGGAGCACGGCTTCTGGATCGAGCGGGCATCTCGTAAACATCTATCGAGTAGGTGCTATTCATCAGGTGCCTCAGGCACCGTGCCTGATGTTCCAGACTTCTTGATTCAGGAGCCTTGACCAGTATAAGTTAGACTATATAACTGCAGTGTGACTATTCACAGCTCTTGGTTGATGCTAAAGTCTGGTCCTAGCTCACTTGGCTGTGAGCGGCCAAAAACTCTCGATACTGAATAAGAGATTTCATACTCGCCATTACAGTTCGATTTACGGATTGATGATTTGATGATTCGCGATTTGATGATGTTAATGAAAGGGTATAAGTAGTGCTGGCTAACGTATCCTCTGCGGACGATACAACAAGCACACTGCCACTTAGGTTAGGACTGGATACTTATTCTACTCATGGACTGATACAATCAGATGTTAGTGATAGACTGTGTTTCGATCGCTCCTATCTTCATACACGGTGTATGATACACCTGCTAGAATCAGAGTGGCGAATGGAAACGTTGTAGAAACGAATGCATTCGTTCAGGCTAGGGTGAGCTATGGTGGACATAGCCCGGTAGTTGATTTACTAGTAGTAAATCACTACTCGTTAAAGAGTTACCCAACGCTGATCTAATATTAAGCTTCACACAACTGAAGGATATGGGCGTCCGAATCGTTGTCCCACCTCCGGCAGCTCCACCTCCTTTTCAACCAGATTGGTCAGTGGAATCAGTGCCCTGGGGACAGGGAGTATAGGTATCGTGTAAGACGACTTCAACCAGATGAAGTGAAAGATACTCCAGAACAAACACTCGTTGTTGAGTAGAGGCTAATACTACTGAGAATAATGCTAAGACTAGCCGAAGCGGGTATGATTATACTATAATCATTATAGCGTCGACCTTTACAATGGCCTCACAAGTACGGAGAAAGCAGAGTACCAGAGGGGCATCCAGGGTTCATCGAGCGACGTTGGTGGTTGTCTCAGCAGGAGTGTTTTAGCCAGGAGGCTCTGTCATCGGTAGAAATAATCACATTTCCACTGTCTCAAAGCTCTCTTACCACGAAGGTAAGAGCAGGTTCGAATACTCGCGCTTTCAAGAACTCAGTGGGAGCCGCTAGTTACAGGGGATGGGCCATTGATGATATTATAAAGTTCATGAGAGCGAGATGGATTCCTGAGAGTTCAGCCTTGTCGGTGTTAGACCTGTCCCGTGCTTTTTTTTGTAAAGTGCGAATGGCACATGATAAGTACATAAGGGTGAAGACTGTTGGCCGATGTTATCCAAGTTATAGAGTTATTATAACTCAGTTATATTTGGAGTGAGGTACGGACCATGTGCCCTCGCATCTCAAGTATTGGTCCTTTGTAACTCTGTACTCTCTTCTATGCTCGGCCGAGAGATCGCAGCTACTTGTACATCTAGATTAGTAGATGTACTGCCAGGTCCCACTATACTCGGAGTACAATACTCCCGTACTATGATGATGTTTTTGTTCTGGGAACAAAAAGCCTAGTACGAATATTTGAAGCTATCCTGCAAGAATAGCTCCTTCTTTGGGAGTAGAGATACCAGAAAAGAAAGACGCACTTGGATTATCCAAGTTGGATAGCGGCTTGGATGTCTCTCACCTCGGTTTAGTCTGGAAACTCTCGAATGGTAATGAACTGTCTATCGATTGTCCTACTATAGATGCTGATAGAGCTCTGGTTCCGTCTGCATTGCAGACTCTGCAATGAGTGAGCGTCAAGCTTTCGCTTTACCTGGGCGATATTTCGACCGAACCTATTGCCACGCAACCGCACGTCTTAGAATCGAGAAATGAACATCCGATTTAGCAGTGCCCGATGAGGTCTACACTTCCGCGGACTCTTGAAGAGTCACTCTTCAGAGAAGAATCGCTCCTGGGCAATCTGTACCATCTAGGCCGGGTCTGCAGCAATGAATCCTGGTGACACCAACAAGCGGCGACGATTCGCAAAGATTGAGGAGCCCGGCAGCATCATCGATGAGTACTAATTCGCCGTAAGGAAGGGCTCCTTCCCATTCGAATCAACGAGGCACTCACTACGATTGAAGAGTCTCGGTAGGAATTTTTTGTCCTAGCTGCACCATATTCACGATTTTAAATTGTATGTGTAGGTAAATCGTAGAAGTATGGATGATTTGGGCACTGATAAGTCATGGACCTATTAAGTGAAGAAAAATCCCAATACGGCCGATCGCTCAGGGCTAGTATCCCTGGGCTACGGTGGGATTTTGCACTTATAGGGGATTCGCTACCCACTTGCGATACAACGCAAGTCTTTTTTCCAGAAGAGAGTGGGAAATTACACGTAAAATAGAATCCATAAACGACATTAATAAAATCACATCATAAAGACGAAACGACGACATTAGCGATAATTGAACTTGACGTGCCAAACTTCAAAAGAATAACCATCACTACTGCTGCCAGCTGGTTACAACCTTGACTGTGCAGACCCGTGAGTCTTCTGGTTCACTTCCAACAGAGTTGCTTATAAGTGTACCATTGAAGATTGAGGGGACCGCTTATCCGCTCGTATTTCCATGAAAAATGAAAATGATACTCAAAAAGGACTGAAAAGGGACTGAGAGAGTTCTCAGATGAATAAGGGTGAGATGGTGACTAAATCACCAAGGTTCGAAGTAAAATTGACGGAATGATGAAAATTGGGCGTTTACTTTTCGTTACTGTAGATTGTGGTGCTGCGGGAGGGGTAATCGACCGGAGGACACTGGTGAACGCCATCTCCCACACTTCGAGAGTCGGCCGCGGGAACCGAAGCGCTGATTTCCGCATCAACAACAGCCTGATATTTCCACTTTCCTTTTTCCTCACTGAAGATGTCCACGAACAAGGATATCTTCGAATGTTGATAGCCCCTGTCGGCCTTCGTATTGAGCCGTACCTGCAGACGACTGAATTCATCCGTCTTGTGCACAGCTGCAACGCCAAGCGCCTCGGCTGTCGCTGCCACCCTCCCCCAACACGGAACGTCCACGACGGTAAGCAGCGATGCTGGAAACTTAAGCTGCTTGGCCGTGCCAGCATCTTCTCCACCGACCTTGGCGAATCTTGGAACGCTGAAGAGGAGGTAAAGCTCGATTCCAAAGTCCAAGCTCAAGTGTAAGGCAGTGAAACCTTCTGCCCAGACGCCAACGTCTCTCGCGGAAGGGTTCGAGTTGACAGTGATGAGTTCGAGGGTGACGTACCCGATACCGAGAGCACCGGCTACGGTCCCGGGGATGAGCGTGCCGGCATGAACTTGGCTATCACCCTCCAGGCGGTACCAACAATAGTTCTTCCCCTGGAAACTTTCAGCTGGAGGTAAGCAGTTGGGTGGTTCCTCGTAGGCAATGGGTAGACGTAGTGAGCGAAGCACAGGAACCTGGCCTGGGCTAGCAACAGTATCATTTCTCCTGAAGGCGTGGGCGTAGCACGCAATGACGACATGGAGGAGAGCGATGTTGATACCGATCAGGAGGGACATGTTTACGCCTTGGAGAGAGAAAAGACGGAATATGGGACACTTTATTCGTAGTCATCGTGACGCCAATATCCCCTTGTCCCTGGTGTCCCCATAGTGTCCCCTTTGCGATCTGCGACTATTTTATCGGCGTATTTGCATCCTACTATCGGTCGGATAGTCGGATCTCCTCACTCACTTGTCCGCCTGTCACGCTTATACGCTCTTACCCTGTGTTCAACCTCTCGTAGTGGCAATCTCTAATTCAAGGAAGCTGACTCCTTAGAGGCAATCGTACTCAGACAGTCGACATGTGACGGGTGCGTCCGTCTGTCTACTTGCACTCAACGCCAGGCTAGTGTCACCAGCTGTTGAGCAATACGAAGCGTAGGTCTTCCTCAGGATAGTCTCAGGCATGTGCAAGCGAACGAACGAGAGTGGAGGTGCTTGAAAATCTGGAGCTCTACTGTAACCAATCAATCGATATTGGACAGAACAAGCTCCAATGCCTTCCGTCGGAAGGCTTCCGACACGATGTACTCGAGAATCACGGGACACAGTGCACAGCTTCTCCGTCTGGTGGCAAGACTCTGGCCTCGAGGCTACACGGGCATGTATGAGTTGAACCAGGGCTGCCCTCGCCCGGAGCCTAGCAGTAGTACTGCTGCAGTACCAAGCACATAGCGAGCCTTCATCTCTCTGTTTTATCTCTTCTCCACCTGCCCTTTTTTCTACCTTCGCTCAGTCCTCCGCCCGTGGCGATTGCACATCTTTGCCCTGTAGACTACAGGCGGTAGTCATAGTAGAAATCTCGGAAATAAGGACTCTGCCTCCTTAGGGTCCCGTCAACTTAGCTGTTTGAACAATACGAACCATACGTCTACTTTGAAATCGGTGTCGGCATGAGAGATCGAACGTCAGCCCAAAGGGAAGTGGAGGTGATTGGAAATCTGGAGAGGAGATCTCCAGGGGAGATCTACTGAATTCAATCAGTCAAGATAGAGCAAAGTTGACCAATCCATCTATTGGACGCAGGCCAAGCCTGCAGGGCGTTGTGGAGCGGAGCGAAACACGTGTGCAACTGTTGAGCTCCGAGAAATGGAGGGCACGCGTAGAAGCACGGCCGTACTAGTGGATAAATCGACAGGCGATCTGAAGAGGCAAAGCTTACATCAATTGCTTCACTGGAGCCAGAGTGAGAGATAAGAGGGAGAGCTAACAACTTAGTCATCTCGTGGATCAGGTTCGATCCCCAAGTGACTGTCCCCGTGAGGGAGTGCTGCTTCTAGAGTGAGTGAGAATACTTCGAAAATATCCATTGGGTAGCTGCTATTCATTAGAGACCTGATGTTTCGCACCTCCTGGTTCAGGAGCCCTGGATAGTATAACTTATACTGTATAATTGCTGTGTTGTACAGCTAACCAGACGGGTCTCGCCAGAACTCAGTCCTTTCCCAGAACCCACTGACGAAAGCTTCTTCTCTTGTTATTTCGGTGTATTTCACGGAGTGAGGATAGACCTGCAACAGACTTTGACTAGACCAGCAATTCGCTTCGCTAGGGTCTGATGCTCATTGACTTAGTCAATGAGCATCAGAGTCTGATGATCAGACCTAGTCAAACTAAGTGAGTTTGAAGGATCAATACACGCGACCATGTAATTACACGCGCGATGCCTATGTAGTAGGAAGGTTGGAATTCCAGGTTCATAATGTAGAAAGCTTCAACATTACCAACCGACAACAATAGATTACTCGGATCTGAAACGTGGATCAGGATTGCGACTCAATACTTCTGAGTTAAACCCGCAGGGTTCGACGTGAGTAAAACCAAGAGCGAAGGGACGCCCTCCCTCTTGTGTCCGGATGCGACACAAGCTGTGGGACAGACTGTTGGGCCCTAAAGCAAGATAAGCAGCCGCCTTACCATCTATTCAGCCTTCGAATTGTGGTTTCTCATTCTATGCGTGAGGAAATTTGAAGGAGCCTCGCCTCCTACTCGGAAGCTATGTCTTCCCTTCATCTGAGCCGTGCGGAAGACCTTCGCGTCTTCGTCTCGTTTCTTTACTCGCAAGTCTAGGCGTTGAAGTCTACTCTTCTTTCCGCACGCGTCCCCTCTGAACCTCTGAGAATGAATTCACAGAGTTGGGGTTGAATTTCGGTTTCTTCGGGAACTCGAGGCTATCTCTACTCTTTTAGCTTTCGGCGGGGTGTTCGTGGATTTTCCTTGGTCTCTTCTAGCGTTTTGAGTTTTCGCTGAGTGGATAGTCCGACTGATGACGGACAGTCATTGACGGTAGTGAGCTAGAAGTAGCTCGATGTTCGGTTCGTCTGCGTGGCCTGATTTTGAGTCTGACTTTGTGGAAATTGACCCAAGTTGGTAACGAGCGTGGCTTCCTGAGAGGAAAAGGTCGATACAGCCTCGCGGCCTCTGCACGGGTAGTAGTCTTTGTCGGCCGCCACTTCTGTATGTGCGTAAATTGCGCGAATCTCATGATCTACAAGATTGGTCTTAACGCCGGTCCGTTTGAGGACTACTAGTCCTGGACTAGGTGACCTAGTCTAGGTCAGTAACAATTGGCACAGTTTCCTGACCATTTCGGATGCAGTCCGCAGATGGGACCATCCGAGTCGGAAAATCCGACGTTATGCAGCAACATTGGCTGCCAAGCTGCTCCTGTCGTTAGTACGGGACTGCGGTTCATCTCGGAGCGATGCGGTCGCTTCGGGTAGGGCGATAAGTCCCACAGATGCTTCGAACATCAGTACGGTTTTGACAGAACCTCATTCAGGCTCCAGGATGCCTTTCTTGCGGTCACTCCTCTAAACCTGTCCTGAGCGACACAGATCGCCTAGAGCTATCAGCTCGGCCGTAGGGCAGAACTGAACTGTTTAGTCTGATCAGCAGCGTTGCAGTGACATTGTCGCCCTGCTCCTCGTGGCAAAAGCTTCCTGCGAGTTCCAGCCTCTGGACTCTGGGGAAGACTTTCCTTCAGGCTCCAGAAGGGCGTTCATCCTGAATGTTTCATGATTGCCCTCCCCGCGGAGTGTGGCGGCTTACCTCCAATGGGAGACTCCTGAAGGCAGCCATCGAGGTAGCAGCTTGGGATCAATCAGTTATCAACCAAGTCTATCTATTTGGTTGTTATATCGTTCCTTCCGACCTGTTTGCGCTGGCCCAGTTGGGCTCTACACCTTTTCCCGAGCAAATAAAATGTTTTTTCGTTTGATTTAAAAGGGCCTGGAAAACCGAAGTTTGTTTTAAAAAAGCTTTCATCCACTTTAAACACTTTAGCAATTTTAAAAACCTCATGTCACGCATATTAAATCTCACTTTCCATGCAATTTAGAATGCTCTACAGTAGTCGCCGAATTAGTCGCGCGCATCCCCATTGTTCATTGCATGCCTCATCGTGAAATTTTCATCCCGAGCTCCTATCTCAATATGACCAACGTCAATGGCGTCGGACTTCTAAGGCACAGCATTAGCTGAGGGTAACACGCAACATGGTAGATATTTCATATACAGTAGTAGCCGTGACATCACGCCAGTGACATGATGTCACACGTGGCAGCGTTCTCGGAGGAACTTCCACCGGATCGAATCATTGAAGTGTGGTTACCGTTGGCAAGAATCACGACTCGTGATTCACGAGCATTAGTGTTCTACCGTGTTTCATAAGCTTAGAGCATGTGCTCGAGTTGCAGGAAAGGATCGTACTAGCAGAATGATTCAGATAGCGAAATTGGATCAAAATCGATTTAAATAGAATGACACGGGTTAAATCGTATTTGCTCAAAATATTAATTTGGGTGACAAAACGAATTTGGTTTGACAATTTTTTAATTCCAATGACACTCGCTAAATTGCTATCAAAATGGTTTAAACCGAACGAAAAAACATTTTATTTGCTCGGGAAATGGTGTAGTTGTACTAGAATTAGCCAACTCGACTCCACCTTTCCGCCTCGGAATAGTATCACTGTATAATGAGGTATTAAACATTACGCAGGAGAGATTATACGAATGGGAATAAACCTTGAACAATAAATGATAACAATCACCTCACAGCACAGACAGTATTGGTCAATCATGTACTTGAATAACGACAGCTAGATTGAATATGAATCTTAGCCACAGACAACCAAAGCAGCAGATCACTGTCGCTCACTATCACTACATTTGGGGTCTCATAATTGGACTCGTTAGACCGGTTTCTTGCAGTACATAACCAGAGTTTGCCCCATTTCCGCCAGCTGAGGACCAACACCAGACTTTCCAATTCATATGTATGCAGTCGGCGTTCACTAGCAGAGAAACCATGGCTCATAATCGACACGAGTGACGATACATTAGGATTCTGGACGACATCGGGAGTGATGTCCTTAACGGCGACGGACGGATCGATGTGGAACTAGCATGCCTAAAAGCATACTGTTTGAGTTTTAGAGTATCCAGATGGTCTTTCAGAGTGCTCACACTCTTCTCAGCCTCGGCGTTCCATATGAACTTTTTCTCTCGGGAAGCGACCAGAGCATGCAGAGGAGCCAGAGCATCAGCAAACCTACTACACTCACTAGGAGAGAAGCAGAATGCCGTTGACGAATATAATATGACTCCAACCAATCTCCTCACTTCGGAAGTGGACTGGGGAGTGATATCCAATATCTTCTTCAGCTTTGACACTGAAGCATCACTGAGGCAGAAATGACCATGATGAAAATGTAAGCCGACACAATCCACAGCATCAGATGCGGGTTGACATTTTGGAGAGACTACTTTATGTAGCATCCGCAGAGCAACGCGGAAGATCCGCTCTCGCTTTTGGGCTCGTTCAAGCGTTTCAGCATGAATGCAGAGGTCGTCGACCCATAAGACAGCCCATAACCTCCATTGCTCTAGAAGTAGTCGGTTAAAGCATCGACTGAGGTGGCAATTAAAAAAGGATCCGCTTAGGGAAAAGCCCTGGGGAGCCACTTGATATTGGAATAACCTTGAGGCTATTCTTATAGTCAAGTAACGCCGCACTCGAGGGAATAGTGGCGCACTATGGTATGCATCCTTAATATCTAAGGTTGCATAAAAGCAACTCTCCTTAGAAATTGCGCGGATGAATGAAAGATGGGCATTCAGTCACCCAATCGAGAGGGGCTTTCACGCGAGCATTGAGGAATCGAAGGTCAGAGAGGAGACGGAACACCAAAACACCATTCTCATAGCGGTCTTTACTTTTAACAAACGCAGGCGAGATGAACTGGTCGTCGCTATACTCCACTCTCTTCAATACACCTTCGGCTTCAGCATTGCGGAGTAGCACCTCCATCCCTTCTTTATACTGAGGGGGAACAGTATAGTTCATGTGGGATTGGTAAGGGACTTGACTACCTTGGATTTCAAAATCCAATAAAGGTAGTTCAAATCCTTCCAATCTCAGAGAAAAATATCTCTCTAGCTCTCGTTCTGGTAGATCTCCCAGAAAGTTATCTAGTTGTTCAGGAGGTACAGGTATATCGAGAGTAAGAGGTTTTGTTGAGAGATAGGACGAAGCCACCGACAGAGGGACCATGGACATTTTATCACCTTCGGGGAATAGCATCATCTTCGTGACCAGTCCACTGTACACTCCCATCGACACAGTAAGTCGGCTCCGATAATCATATCAATAGTGTCACCTAGCGGGAATATATACATCTCCACCGTTTGGTTAACACTACCTGTCGTCAAATTCAGACGGACAGATTGGGATAACTCGCAAGAATTTCCATCAAAAGTTCTCAACACCGTAGATTGCTTGTCCAGCTTAACATATTTAAGCTTGGCGGCGGACCTAACGTTGAGTACGGAAACCTCGCATAAAGTCTAGTCTATCGCATAGAGTCTATTGCCGCAACGCACGAGACCGGTTCATCTCGTTCACCATCAGCGCTCACTATGATCGACCGTACATTACTACCATTTCCATAGAGTCGTGAGTCCGTAGCAGCCATGGCCAAAGCCATCTTTGCCGGAGCCTCACTCCTCGATGAAGGGGGACAAGCTGCTGCTGAATGCTTATCACTATCGACTTGGAGGAGATTGGGGGGAGTGCTTTGACCTGGTAGGCCCTGGGATCACCAGTCGCGATCTCATACCTCCAGCTCGGGCACTGTGGTTCGCTTGCCCACCAACTCGCAGTGGCGGGATGTTCACGTTTCGTACACCAAATAGTCGTACATTTTCGACTCATGTCTCCAATACTCATACACTTCCTAATCGTACACGAAATACTCATACACCGAATAGTCATACACAAAATACTCATACACGAGAGATTCGTACATATAAAACTCGTATACATGATGCTCGTATACGTAATACCCGTACATATAGCACCCGTACACATAATAGTCGTACACTTTCAAGTTGAAAGTGTACGACTATTATGGGGTTCCCTTATTACTAAGGGGGCCCCTTACTAGCAGTCTACTTCCTCCCTGGTAAGGGAGTCCCTGCACATAGGATCGAACTTGCGACCTTCTGATCGAGAGCCCGCGACCTTAACCTCCATACCACTCACACTAATAAACCTTTTCTCACAGAGTGGCGCGAACAGTTCGCTCACTATAGACAATATAACTTCCTCCGCTCCGTCAGTGCACCCAGCGCGCGGCCCAAAAATGCGACTCAGCAAGTAAAGTGTACGAGTCGTGCTCGTGTACGAGTTGCCAGTGTATGAGATTCACGTATACGAACTTTAAGTGTACGACTCACTACATGAACGAGTATTATATGTACGAGTGTCATGAGTACGAGTATTACGTGTACGAGTCTCAAGTGTACGAAATGACGGTGCATGAATCCAATGAGTGAACGAGTATTCAGTGTATGAGCCGTGTACGAAGCGATAGTGTACGAGTTTTCGGTGTACGAATCGTAATACACCCGCAGTGGCTGTCACAGTCTGGCAGTGCCAGACTGGCACCTGAGCCGCCGCCCCTGTCTGGGGCAAGCCGTTCGGCACGGCTCTCGGCTGCTTTGAGATGCCTCGCGAGTGACACCCTGCTGCACAGTGCGCACTGCACTGTTCGGGCTTCGGAACCACCTCCTCCCAGTCCCCTGCGGCTTCGGTTTTATTCTGGCAGAAGTCTTCTTCTCATATCTCAATATCCAGGACTATGAATTTTGCGTCTTATTCTGGGTAGAATGAGTCAACACGCGTATTCCGCATGACATGGCAGGAATCAAAGTGCGTTCTAGTCCGAGAGTAGTGGCACTACTCAGCTGTTAAACACGGCATCTCTCCGCGCCGGTTTTAACCTAGATAAACTAGTCGTTTATCCGCTGAAAAAATACGCGAACACGCTAGTTGCGCGCTGTTGCGACACGGCTCTTTGCCCGCTGGACGCCCCCCATGCCGCGATCGACGACTGGCTCTCGTGCAACCCAACATCACCTTCTGCGCTAGGAGCATTCTCCATATAGGAGCGATAGTGACGGAATAGACCAAAGAACAAGAACCCCTGAAGTACGTGAGTATCACAACGTATGATTAACAAAACGATACGGTAAAATACGGACTTCATAGTAAACATCACGGATAAGGATTGGTCGCGTCACAGAGATATCTTGTAATCTTGTGGGTCCTCGATCCTCCACTATATCTCAATAAGTCTAGTAATGAGTATGCGAAAGAAGAAAGGATCAACTGGTTTTATCACGAATCCTTGTTTGATCGTATCATAATATGATCGGCTACCTGGAATACGTGACCATAACCAGATCAAAATCATTACACGCGTGAACACACTCAGTGTAAAAAAAGGAGACGATCATCTATAATTGTTACATAGCTCCCCGTCACAGGACAGGACACGACAGGGCAATCTGTGAGGAGTCTGTAACTTCTATCACAAAAACCTCAAACGCTACATGCAATCGATCAAGTTGGCGCATACAGCACAGAATATGTGCCAGTGGCACAGTGCCACATATCATCAGGTACAACAAAGGTGAAGACAGAATCGGCACAGCAGCATAACGATCGACCAATATGACTCCTCGCGTCACCAATACACCACGACTAATACTTATTCTTTAACAATAACAAAATGCTGATCATTGGTAAGCTCTGGCACAGATGTGCCCAGAATGATGAGAGCTGGACTTTTACTTTGCACTATCGAATAGCTCAATTAGGCGGTAGGGGTAATTGACCGGAGAACAATGGTGACTTTCAGACTCGGGAACCGAAGCGCTGATTTCCACACCAACATTACCCTTGAATCTCCAAATCCCTCCTTCGTTGCAGTCGATGTTCACGAAGAAAATTATCCGCGACCGTTGGTAGCCTCTTTCATCCTCCGCATCGAGGGCCATCTCGAGACAGTCTCGACGAGACGAGTACGCGCAATTGTCGTCTTGGGCGCAGTAGCTTTGACAAAGGCCTCAGCTGTCGCTGCAACTCGCCCCCAACACGGAACCTCCACGATGCTATACAGTGATGCTGGGGAGTATAGCTCCTTTTCGTCCCCAGCATCTACTCAACCGCTCTTGCCGAATCTTGGGACGTTGAGGAAGAGGTGAACCTTGATCCCAAAATCCAATTCAAGGACAAACGCAGCGTCACCTTCTGCCCAAACGGCAACATCTCTCGCGCGAGGGTTCGAACGGAGAGAGGAGACTCCGACGGTGACGTAACCCCCGCCGAGAGTACCGGGTGCGTTACCGGGGATGAGAGTGCCGGCATGGACTTGGGTACCATCCTGCATTATGTACCAACAATGATTCTCCCCATGGAAATTCTCAGCTGGGGGTACTACCCCCAGCCTACTAGGCAATTAGGTGGTTCCTCGAAGACAACGGGTGGACGTAGTGAACGGAGCTCAGGAACCTGGCCTGGGTTACCAACAGTATCATTTCCCCTGAAGGCGCCGGCGTAGCCCGCGATCACGATATAAGAGAAAGATGCTGATCCCGATTAAGAAAGACATGTTTGCAGCTTGGCGAGAGAAGAGACGGAAGACACTTCAACGTCGTCATGGCGTCGATATCCCTTGTCCCAGGCTTCCCCGTAGTGTCCCCTTCGCGATCTACGCCTGAATTATCAGCGTATTTGCACTCTACTATCGATTGGATAGTAGGATGATCCTACTAGGATCCCTTCGCTTGTTTCTCCGCCAGCGGTGCTTATATGGCCTTGCCCTGAAGTTGATCTCCCCCAGTGATAATCCCGATAATGGGGAAGCTGATTCCCTAGGGACGGTCGATCTCAGATCGTCGACCTGTGACTGGCGCGTCCATCTGTCTATGTGCCGGCAACACTACACCATTTCCCGTGCGAGTTTGACACGTGAGCAGACAAGAATGACATTGTTGAATCCAAGAATGACAATGAGAATCCAAGAATGTCAAATGTGATATCCGCGGATGCAAGATTGACAATGAGAATTCAAGAATGTCACACCCATAATATGTCGGGTCCAAGATTGACACCGTTAAGCTCAACTTTGATAGCCCCACTTTTGTGCTATTCAAGATTGACAGTATTCCATCCAAGAATGACATTGAGCAACCAAGATTGACAATACGCATTCAAGTTTAACACTGCAACACAAAGCTCGAGTGGCCACAAATCATCAGTGACTAAAGTCATTATGACTCCCGTGATGACAGTCTCCATGGCTCAGTCGAGGGAGATGGCCCAATCTCGCCTCGTCGCCAGCCACGAGAGAAATCCAAGAAGCACGATGCCACGGTAGCTCTCATAATCAGATTTGTGACTTGGATTTGGCATTATGATAGGCGAAACGGCCAGCCTACAACAGTCGGACGTCAGAATTCCTCACTGCAGCGAAATTGAATCTACTACCAGCGAAATTGATTTCCGCATTTCGTCGAAATTGGACTTACTTCGGGTGTACCGGCGAAATCGATTGTACTATCGCGTGCGCTGCCGAAATTGATTGTACTATTGCGCGCTCTGGTGAAATTGATCCTATTAAGACATATCTTGGCGCGGGTGATCGCTCGCCCTGCGAAATTGATGTTACTGATCGCGAAATAGGCCTTTAAAAGGTGTAGAGGCTCTGGTCCAGTGGTTGTGCGTGGGTAACTTAACTACCCCGGGTAGCCTATCCGAATGTTGAACACACAGTCATCCCATTGCTATACCGGTTAGCGAGGTCGAAAATGACATTCGGCGAATGTCAGTCGCGAAGTCGAAAGTCCTATAGCATCGAAGTTTGGTCCGCAAGGATTGATGAGTGGAGTCGAAAGTTCCATGACGAAAGCCGAAGTTCTGTGTGCGGGATAGAACGTTCAAGAATCGTTCATCCAACTGCACAGGCTTGTTCGACTCCACGAACTTTATGGCTCTTTTTCTGAAGCAGATGTCGAAGAGGTGTGATAATAGCAATTCGGAAATCCCGAGCCGCGATGAATACCAACGAAAATAGTAACAACGGAGACAATACCAACGTTGATAGTAGTAGTGGAAGTTTATACCTACTTTTATGATCCAAGTCCCTATCTGGTTAAAAGTTCATGTAAACTCCAAAGTATGGGAATCCCATAATGGGATTACTTCTGAGCTCTTATACCTCAATGATTTGGGTTCGAGTGAATGCCGCCCACCCAAGTACTGTCAAACAATGGCAATACCGAGCTTCCCTGAATACGTTTTCGAGATCGAGCTTCGAAATGAATCTTCAGGATCGATCCTAGAATTGATATCTTGTTCTTCTACTCAACCCCCTCCCCCCCCCGGGGGGGACCCCTGAATATCTCGCGCTGTATGAGATACCGGCTTGCATGTGTCGGTCGCATTGCGACAACTACTATCGTCTGACCCTTCAAGGCTTATGCTCGCTGTATATCCCCCTCACATCGAAATTTTGCCCGAAAATCTATCGCCTTAGACACCCTATGGACACCCTGCGACTAACTGAACTCAGCCTCGACAAGTGTGAGTGAGTGGTGCACCGGAGTCTAGGGAACGATTCCTTGACAGTTGTCACCGACTTCACATAAAACTGCTATGTGAAACTTCAATTGACGTCAACGTATAAGAGAATTCTGGAATCGCCGGGAACGTAACATGCTGACCCTGCTCTATCAGCAAGGAAAAACTTGATTGAAGAAAGTGCCAACAATTACAGGCTTGAAAAAGATCATGAAGATTGTCTACGAGACTATCAAGTATGAAATTGCCAGTAACATAAATCACTTCTCCGGTGGCAAATCCCACAGTCTTGTAGTTGCGCGCAGAAACTTTATCTTTCGGTAAACCAGGGCAAGCCGCCTTAAGATCTTCGACGAGTTCCTCCAGCGTGGCCCCGCCCTCCATAGGAGAGAGCCCGTGCCGCTCATCAATGCCCGTGCCCACGAGCAGAAAAGACTTAAAACCGGTGTCAGCGCCATCTTTGCAGCCAAGGTTCACAGCAGCGATTCCGTCCATGCTGACGTTGTACTGCATCTTGAATCCAAACTGGGACGAATCGCCAGTGGAATGGAATCCTGGTATCATTGGCAACCAAGTACGTCTTAGAGTCACAAGGACTCCTCCAAACACAGCTCGAACATTGCCGTCTTGGTCGACTAAGACATCGGTGAAATCGCCAATCTGGACATGGGCGTGAGGGCACGCAGCTCGCGCTTCAGCGACCAGGTCATCACGCTCCTTCGAGCTGGGGCCACCTTCCGGTACCGTGTGGAACATGTTTATGACGTTCTTATCCGTGTAAAGGGGTAACCAATTACTTTGATACTCAGTTTCACATTCTACCGAAAACATGCCTAAGTAGTCACCAAGCCCGACAAAGACTATCTTAGCGGGATTGGACCCGGTAGACTGATAAACGAAATGGCCAAAGTACTTATACGCGCAACCACCGAAGGTGGGAACAAGACCGGAGTGGTGGTTCGGTTTGGGTGCGCGGCGACACCTCTGATTGCCATAAATCAGAGGGACGAAATGGATGATTGAGGTGATTAGGCGGAGGACCGTCATTGACCAGCCTTGTGCAACCTACGAAGGGGAGCCAGTAATGGTAGTGATATCACCACTTGATATTCACTGCATCCGCGGTTCATGTTGACCAACAAGATACTGTGCTACCACGTCGTGGTAACCACGACGACCACGAAAGGGTGACCCATCGTTCATCCTCGTTGTTCATCCGCCCGTTTCAACGCCGGTTTCCGTTTTGCCCGTATACAACGCGAGTCACGCCTCCATTCGCGAAATGATAGTGGGAGATCACGGGAGAAAAGTCGCCGCCCGAGCGGCATGAAAAATGCTCATCGAGTCATGATGAAGAGACATGATGCCAGCGTTACGATTGTATCAGCGATGCCAGAAACTTGACGTTCCAAACTTCAAAATGATGCAATCACTGCTGCTGGTGCTGCGTGGTGGTCACCATGAATGTGGAAACCGTGTTCCGGGAAGAAGCTCACAGTGTGAGCCTCACAGTCCCTTGAATCTCCTGGTGCCCTCCCAGCAAGGTCGCCCGAGAGAATACCAATGAGGATTGAGGCGCCTGCTCATATCGGTAACCTTTTCCGCTCGTACTTCCACGAAAGGTGAATATAACAGGGAGAATCATTTTCCCTGTGGACACCTTACAGTGGGACTTTCTGGTGAGCGTAATTTTGCTAGTACTGGCTACCAGCCGAAGCCCACTCTGAAAGGGCGATATTCCACTGTGGAAATTCCAGGAATTTCCACACAGACTTTAGTGGCACAGTGCTACTGTGATAGTACGGCGATAATATGAATGGCGATAGTATAACTTGGTTAAGTCTCTCTATACATCCTGTAATGTAGCGTTTCCTCAATGGGAGATAAGGAAGGAATACCGATCCTCATCATGAGGGCCTCATCGAGGGTCCCTCAACAGTCCAAAGCACCACTGATGCTTATGTGACCAGTTAGCTTTTTTGCACAGGACCTGTGCCACAGGTCATCCGTGCTAGGAAGATCTTAGCGGGGTGTACGTTCCACTGGAGAGAACTGTGTGTTGAACACACAACAAACTGTGTAGTTACGACACTGTTGTAGACTACAACTTGTAGTACACCTATGACACAGACTACTCTGCGGGGCGTGCAGTGCACGCATAAACACACCCGGTGAGCCCCTCCGCCGTAGAAGAAGCGGCTCCACGGAAGTTGCGTACAACAGATAGAATTATCAACTTAGTCCAATATCGGTTGATCGATTTCATGAGATGCCAAGATTTCCAATAGCCTCCACTTCCCTCTGACCCGACGTTCGATTTCTCATACCTACACCTGTTTCAAGGTAGCTGTTTGATCCACATTGTTCAACAGCTAATGTTGACAGAAAGTAATTTCACAGGCCTCCGGGGAGTCCGAGGCCCTACATTCCAGATTGTCACTACGACTACGGAGCGAAGGCGTATAAGCGCCACAGACGGAGAAATGCTCGAGGGTCCTGCACAGAGGGAATCCTAGCCCTTGGTCGACAGTGGGATGAAAATATACGGACGGTGTCGGCTCAGGTTGCGGAGAAGACGCCATAGGGAGCGGATTCCAAGGACAAGGAGACATTGGACCCAATGATGTACACCTCGACGACGCCAAACCAAGTGTCTAACACTACGTACATGCTTACGGGTCCTCCGAGGATCGCCGCATAGCTTTCGTTTATAGTATAAACTTTATACGCGAGATGAGGCATCCGTCGAGTCATTTCCTTAGTGTAAACATGTCCTTCTTCATCGGCATCAACATCCCCTTCATTTACGTCGTCATTGCGGTCTACGCCGACACCTTCAGCGGAAACTATACTGTTGCTAATCCAGGCCGGATTGCTGAGCCTCGGTCACGGCGTCTGACCAATCCGGACGAGGAACCACCGAACTGCCTACCCTCAGCAAAAGATTTCTCGGGGCAGTATCATTGTTGGCACAACGTGCAGGATAAAACCAACGTTCACGCCGGCACGCTCATCCCTGGCACTCTACCCGGTGGTCTCGGGAGCGCGTACGTCTCCCTCGAACTCATCGTTCTCAATTCTGGTACCCCGGCGACAGATGTTGGTGTTCGGGTAGAAGGTATCACTACCATACGTCTAACCTTGGACTTTGGAATCGGCCTTTACCTTCTCCTCAACGTTCCAAAGTTCGCCCAGGACGGTGGAAAAGCTGTTGGCGAGACCAAGCAAATCCAGTTCCCAACATCATTGCTCACGATCGTGGACGTTCCATGTTGGGGGACAGTAGCAGCGTCAGTCGAGAAACTTTCAAATGCTGCTGTGCACAAGACTGACAAATATAGTCGTCTCCAGATCTCCCTTTCCACGACAGGCAAAAGGGGCTATCTAAGCTCGTCGATATCCTTGTTCGTGGACATCAACAGGGATGAATACGGAGATTGGGGATTTGATGGTATCGTTCGTGCGAAAATCAGTGCTTCGACTCCCACGCCAAAGTCAAAGAGCCCGAGTGACGATGTCGCCCGATGCCCTCCGATCAAGTACGACCACGACGTTTTACTTTACTATGGCCAAGGGTAAAAGTCAAGTGCGGGCATCTGTCTGAGCCGAACTACAACGACTACGCCGCGGGCTAAGGCCCTTCGTAGTGATTCGACCCGAACTCGTGATTTTCTTCAATCCTATTCCCATATTATTTTCACTCTTTTCCAGAGGATAAGATTGGCGCTGTCGGGCAGACACCTCGTCATCATTGGTTATACCAATCTGGTATGGCCTCAGGCAACCTAGTTGTAAGTCTATCAGGATATTCAAGGAACTGTACGCATTGCAGCTGCTTTTCAGAGCACGGCTCCCACATGCTGGGTGGTCACCGGCCGGCAGCAGAAATGATTGGTATTATTTTGAAGTTTGGAACGTCAAGTTCAGGTATCGTTCACTCACCATTAGATGATCATCACTCAATGTCGTTCACGGGCTTTTCGGGAACGGTAGGAGACTCGCGTTGTATCTCAAGTGGGTACGTACACGATTCGACCGACGTACACGATCACCTTTGGTTATCCGAACCAAGTGACTGGTATTACCAAATAACTAATCTGTTAGATTAAATATAGGTCGTAGGAGGAAGTACTTGGCATGGTCGACAGCCCCCAGCTTTTTCGTGAGGATGCTCAGCATCCGATGCTGAGCATCACACAGTGGAGTTGATTCAACTCAGTTGGGTCAGTTTATCGCGATAAACAGTTTTTACCCACTGTAGTTCTCGAATATCACGATATGGGCAGCGCCTGTCCGGCAGCCCATTCATGACTCCGCGATAAATCATGAGCGCTCATCGCAACATCGCAATACCCCCTCCACTCATGGCGAGATTCGAAAAGATTCGCGATGTGTGAAGTAAAACGGCGATTGAAAATCGCCTGAAACGCGAATATCGCAATAACATCTCATATTACGGGGTTCGCATGTCAGTATTGGCATAAGCGTGGAAAAATATATTATTTTTCTTTCTGGTAATTTTTCGTCGAAAAACAGGAAAAATAGCGGGAAAATAGTGCGTTTTCTGAAAAATTCTTTCGACTTAATCCGAAACCTCTTCATGCGTATCCCGGTAGTTTTCGCCGTCGATGTTGTTCAGAAAGCGCCCGAGAACCACCGGAGGCTCCGTATTATACATCGGTACTCTCTCGATATCGGGAGCAGCAATTTTAAATCAAAAGCTTTGATTGAATTCAACTCGAACCTCAATACCCGGCTCAGGCGGCCACCAGTAGGGAAAAAAGATAGAGTCAATAAGCGGCTACAGATGATAGAAGCCGCTGTAAGATACCAGGTGCCGAAAAATTGGAAATTTACTAGTATGCCGCTGATAAGAGTATCGATGTAGTTAAGACAAAGGAGAATCTTAGGAGAAGATTTGATAAGGAGTATGATCAGGCGTCACGCAGTGTGACGTCTGATCAGTGTAACTCACACTTGACACACTTTGTGTGAATCACACTTGCGCATGCGTACACGTGACGCGGCATCCAATGGGTCTCTTGCTACAGAGAGAGCAGAGGCGAAGGGCGAGCACAGTTGTCGTATTCTGGGGTATTTTAACGTCTATTCTGCGTAGCAGCCAAAAATTTCGTCGTTCAACCCTAATAAACAGTGCTGAATTGCGGCGGAAAGGAAAGGCGGAAAAACGCGCTATTTTTCCATATTTTTCCGCATTCTATTTTTCTTGCAAATTTCCGGAAGGAAAAATAGCACGACCTTTATGTTAACACTGTCGCATGTGAAATCGAACCCACGACACATACGTCCTTGGAAGCGTAATACTTCGAGCAATGTGCAAGGTTTATCCGAACTGATGACTTGCGTAGAGATTATGATAACGGTTATGCTATAACCATGATGGTTAGACCATGACGAACCAGTTATACCAGGAGGAACTGGGTTAAGTGAGGAACTCTAGGCGGGAAACTGCGTGCCAGAATTCGGAACATGTCACCTCTATCTTACTTCGCGTTACGCCTTCGCGAGCAGGGCCAAGCGTGTTGAGTGCCGGGAACTGCCCGGCGTTCAACAAGTTTCTGTGGCCATGCCCGGTGGGCAGTGATTATCGCTTCTTCCGTTCGGCTGACAGGAGCTCGATACTATCGGAGGGCGGCTGTCACCAAACTGGGCGTGGCTAACGCGGAACATCGTTGAAGCCCCACTTTGCCAGAGAGATTTAAGACGTATCGCCGTACGAAGAAATCTCGTGGCTCAAATTGTGGCCGCTACAATCTGTAGTGCTAGTCGTCGGAGTGAATTAAAGCCTTCAACATGCCTTCCAACATGAGAGACGATGAAAATCGCATATCTCTTAGCAATGCTCACCCACCATGGGGGTATGCAAATATCTGATAACGGCTCGGCTTAAGATATCCGTGAAAGCTCTCGCGCAAGCATTTCTTCCTGCTGTGTCCATCGGCTAATCCAGGTATGCCGGCCTGTTCCAGCTTGTTCCGACTCCTCCCTGGCTTATACCTGGTTACCAGGTCCTGGTCATTTGCCTCTCTGATTTCCCACCCAGGTTTGATTCCTCGGTCGGCCAACCCTTACCTAGACTTCATCTCCCACTTCGCAGCCCAAATTCAATCTCTTCTGCTCCGGCATCGGTATATCCACTGTACCCACCCAAAGCATCGCTAACTCGACGCTCCCGTCCCTTGGCTGCAGAAAACCGGACCATTGAGCGAACATGTGTATCCCGGAGCAAACAACGTCCTACACAGTGGGCATGGCTTGCAGTGCAACCATGACTGCAGTCAATCGTGATTAGCCAAGCCACCTCGCTCAATGGAACCTGCCCCCGGGTAGTAGAGGGTGGGAAGAAAATCGGACGGTCTTAGTTACAACTAGCAATCGAATAAAGTAAACAGGTAACGTAACCACGACCCTTAGACCTAGTTAGTAACGAGGAATGCAGGCACATGCCGTAACATCATCATGATCACGAACACCATCATCATCATAGCCATCATCATCATAACCATCAATTATCAGCCTGCCCTTGCACACTTGCAATTCCTCCATTACCCTCGCGCCGATCTTGAACTCTAAAGCAAGGGTCCTTGCTTTTCCAATCTCGAGTGGACGCTGGATCGATTACCGGTGACTCCGATATTGTCCCCTCGCGCGGTTCCCACCGCTAGCGCCGACCTCCGAGGTCAGTTATAACTATATAGCTATATGATAGCTATAAGCTATATGTTATAGCTATTTGACTCTCGAGTCGAGAGTCAGTTACAACCCATCTCTGAACTCAATGGGTTGTGAGACTGCCTGCTGTCCGCAAGTTCAAGTCCAATCGAGCAGCCTGAAACCAATCCATCAAACATCGGACCATCAAACGTGTTTTTCTTCGATAAGCCTCGGAATCACGGATGTTAACAGTGTGACACTGTTAACATCCGTGCTTCCAAGGCTGTCAGTGTCTAAGCTCCTGCCACGAAGCATTCTTTGCAAGTAATCAAACAAGCAAGCATGGCGTTTCCCGGTTGATATAGACTACATTCCCGGAGTAAGTGCCTATGCATAGTGCATCAAGTAAAGTCCGCAATCGTAATCGTTTCTGTCCTGGCGGATACAAACGGGGGTACTTCCAGTTGCAATCAGGCTGATATACACCGAAGTGTTTCATTCTCCTGAGTGAAATGATACACAATGTCCTGTGAATGATTCACAGTGAATCACAGGCTGTGATAGCCCACCACGCTCATATCTCGCGGCTTACTCAACAAATTCATCCACATACACAGCCGTGGGCTTATCTACAACAGCGAGGGAGTCCGCAATGGACAGAGCTCCCCTTCGTTTATCGCACGAGCCCTTATGCGATTCCAGAACGGATTCTGAAATTCAGAATTAATTCAATTCTCTGAACAACCCCGATATACGACCCCGGAGCACAGTGCAGAGCTTCTACGTCTGGCCGCATTTTCGGCTTGGGGCAACAGTGTTGCCGCAACACTCACATGCATGAGTTGAACCAGGGCTGCCCTCGCTCGGAGCCTAGCAGCGCCGAGCGGAGGGAGGGAGAAAACTTTTTACTAGTTCAACTCAACCAAGTCGGGCCCAGCCCCCGTCAACTCGCTGTCAACATTAGCTGTTGAACAACACGAACATACCTGTACTTTGAAGTAGGTGTAGGTATGAGAGATCCGACGTCGGTCCAACGGGAAGCGGAGGTGGTTAGAGATCTGTAGACCAACTGAAATCAATCAATCGAGATGGAGCGAAGTTGATTAAACCATCTGTTGTACGCAGGCTAAGCCTGCCAGGCTTTGTGGAAGCACGCTTTGCTCCCGGTGGAGCGGAGCACGTTTTCAATTGTTGAGCTCCAGCAAATGGAGGGCACGTGTAGGAGCTCGGCCATACTAGTGGATCAATCGACAGGCGACCTGAAGAGGCAAAGCTTACGTCAATTGCTTCACTGGAGCCAAAGTGAGGTACAACAGGGAGAGCTAACAACTCGATCATCATCTTGTGGATCAGGTTCGATAACCTATTCTGAAAACCAACGACACGTGGGTGATACTCACAACTCGTGCGTGACGAGACACCTGGTCACAGCTAAACAGACGGGTCTCGTGACCCACGATCGGCCAGAACTCAGTTCTTGCCCAGGAACCACTGACTAAAAAAGAGCTTCCTCTTTTGTCGTTTCTGTGTGTTTTATGGAGTGGGGATAGACCTGCAACAGACTTCGACTAGGCTAGCAATTCGCTTCGCCAGGGTCTGATGCTCTTTGTCTAAGAAGGGTGCATTTTTTCAGGCAAATACTAAAATTTCTCGTTTCTCGTCAACTAACGCGAGTTTAGAGCTGAAACTTCGATAGGATATAGGTATTGTTATGATACTTTACATGTTAAGTCGAATCGGTCATATTCGGAACGGTTACTGATATAGTATATCAGATATACCCGGGGCGAGCGGATCGTTCGGAACGGTGCAGATTCCTTAGGCAACACAACTTGATGATCAAGTCTTGATCTCATTATTCCACAGAAATCGCTCCTCATCGACACCGAGAAACACAACCGACAGCAATTGATCACTCACTGAGCGACACTCTGATCTAAAACGTGGATCAGCATTGCGAGTCAATACTTCTGCTCATATCTCAATAACCAATACCATGGATCTCGCGTCCTATTCTGGGTGAGACGATCGAACTCTCGTATTCCGCATTACACGGCAGAAATCAAAGGGCGTTCTAGCTCGGGAGTAGTGGTGTGGGCATTTGAATCCGCAGTGCTGATCCCGTACACTTTCCCGCAGAATGGCGTTTTTCCACGAATTTGATGATTAGTCGCGAAGCTCTGGGATTCAACTAAGCGCAATCCGGAGCTAGAGGACTGACATTGGGAAAGCCGGTTGAAACCATAGAGCCACCTGTCGGCACTGGCAACGACAAACCGTTTGTCACAAACGCAGCCTCTGTGAAAGAATGACTGCCGCTTTGAGAATCTACTGAAGGACGGGCCAGAACCTACCAGCCTACTGACGATGCTGTCGAACAAGATAAGAATCGAATATAACAATGATAAACGGCTTCGAGGGAGAGGCTATTCAAATGGGGTACATACATACACGGGTAGTCGTCCCTTCAATGGAGTAAGGTTGCATGCCTGACGGGCAGTCCTAATAGCGAGACGGTGACCCTGACCCCAAGCATGTCCGAGCTCACGTTTCCATTCGTCCATTTTCATTCCATTGTCCGAGGACCCTCCTGTAGTCGCATGGCGGAGCGCAGGCGACTCCGAGCAGACCTTTAGTGTCCTGAGACCATCACGACTCGTGATTCGCGAGGGTCAGTGAGATGACCGAGACACGAAAACACCTGAGTTCCGACGGGATCTCATCTCTTCCGCAGTAGCAGCCAATAACTTCATCATATAACGACAGACCGCACGTTCCGGTGGGACGCTCGTAGGGCCCTAGGAATCATCCGATGATTACGACCGCTCCAAACCGGCAGATTAGTAAGTCAGCCAGCGTCACCTGGTAGGCCAGATTTGTTTGCTATCTCGTCCATAGCGCCATTCATTTCTTCGAACGAATCATCGAATCTACCGAGAAAATGTCGAGTTAGTCTGGTTTTCGCTTACGCGGTCGCTGACCTGCGGACGAGCCACGCGTGCTCATCCTGAGCCAGGCTACCGATGACAAGTGCAGCAGCGGAGAGTACAATGAAATGGAACATCAAAGCACAGTTCTGAAACGATTTCGACGGAAGACTCTGCCGTACCGGACCAACCAGCGTAAGTCGTGCTGCATAACATCTTTCTCTGACCTCATCGTTGAGCCCCTAAAACAATAGCAGTGCTAGCTTTGGTGATGCGTGCTGGCCTGACGGCGTCGACTGTTTAAATGGTGGCAGCCATACTGCACCACAATGGTCCGAACAGCCTCAGCAAACCACCGCGTGACAGTGGTACGCAGAGCCCACGGATGTGGGAACGGATTCTGCCAGGAGGAAGGGAGGCTTCTCTCTTTCGATGCACCCGTGAGGAAAGCTTCAAACTTTATGCTTCTAGACGAAGCGTCGTGCACTATAGTGACAACCACAGCCATTGCTACTGCGTCGTTGCTTAATCTTTGTGCGACTGTGCTCGTTATACGTACGCTCGTCCCAGCAAACACGTGCATTCCTCGTCATGCTATTGAACATACGTTCGCCGTTATTAAGGGCCCCTTAATCCACAAAGAGATAAGCTTTCTACGAACTCCCCTCGAGTCCAATTCTACCACTCTTTGAGCTCCGTCTCAAGTAGCCACACTGAACAGAGTTATAATGCAGTCGGATTGCACTGCATACGAAGTTCGTATTACGAACGCAACCGGGAGTCCGTAGCTGAGCACGTCGGCAAGAGTCTAACCACGTCGTAACACTCACGCGCATGGTCAAAAAGCCTCACCTGGCGAATTGCTGGCCGAATTGCAAGGGGCTCTTCACAACATCAGTTTTAGTCGTCTAGCTTTGGACTTGACCTAGCGTCATGCACTCAGCAAAGAGCGTATGCGTTCAACCGGTAGGCTGAACTAAGCTATCATAGCTTAACCATAGATTACGTTCCTCTCTCGGACTCATCCTGACTCAGGATTCCTGAGTCCGATCTCACGAGCGACCTTGTCGAGCTCGTGGGCTCGATACCGATTGCAGGCGATGCTGCTACACAGTTGCTTTTTTCTACGAACTTGAGGGTTGAGCAGCCCCCCCCGGCATCCAACTGAGCGCAATCCAAAACTATACCACCGACATTGGAGAGAAGGTCGTGAGAGTTTAACCGGGCTCCGCCTGAAGAACGCGAGTCTCAGAAGATGCCGTCAAGTCCCAAGTAACTGACTACCAAGGCATAGGCCCGATGACAACGAAGCCTAAACAACTGGGAGTTGTACGAATAAAAAACTGGCCATTGCTGGGCCCGAGCGAAGCACGCGTTCCCCGACGACACGCGAGGGCACGAAGCGCCTGAGCGGTTAAAGATAGACAGAGAGACAGGTGACGCACACCACCTGTGCGTGGGGCCCGCTATCGGCCATCCATCAGACCACAGTGATCAACGCTCACTGAGTTACCTGTCAGCACTGACAACGATTAACCGTTCGCCACAAACTCAGCCACTGTGGAAAAATGACTGCCGCATTGACAACCTACTAAAGAACGAGCTAAAGCCTATCAGCCTGCTGCTGATGCTATTGAACAAGATACTGATCGAATATAACAATGATAAACTGCTTCGAGGTAGAGGCTATTCAAATGGGGTACATACATACACGAGTTGACTCCAATACGATGGTATAAGCTTGCATGCCTGGCGGGCAGTCCTGACAACGAGACGATAACCCTGGGTCCAAGCTTCCCCTTGCTCACATCTCCATGTGGGGTGACGAAGCACGACCCACACCAGCAGACAGTACCGTACGGCTCGGGCGTAGCGCAAGAGAGCCATGTAGAGGGGACGTTGAGGGATCTCAACCCGCCAGCTACTTTAAGGACCCTCCTGTAGTCGCATGGTATGGCGTTATCGCATGGTGGGGTGCAAACGATTGCGAGCAGGCCTTCATGGCTCTGAAACAATCACAAGGGTCACTTGGATTACCGAAACACGAAAACACCTGAACTCCCCGCGGAACCTCATCTCTTTTTGCAGTGGCAGCCAATGACATCGTATGACGATAGAGCGCAGGTTCCGGTGGGACGGTCGTACGGTCCTAGGAATCACCGCTCGCAACCGGTAGAACAGCGACTCAGCCAATGCCACCTGGTAGGCCAGACTCGTTTTTCATCCCGCCCAAACCACCCTCATCGATGTATTCGGAGGAATCATCGAATCTGCCGACAAAATGTGGAGTTGATCTCGCCAAACGATACTCGTTTTCACTTACGCGGTTCCTGAGCTGGGGACGAGCCACGCGTGTTCATCCCTTAGCCAGGCCAGCGATGACAAGTGCAGCAGCGGAGAGTACAATGAGATGGAGCATTGGAGAAGAAACCTGAAACGACTTTGACGGATGCCTTTGCCGTACCCAACCAACCGGCTTAAGTCGTGCTGCTGCTGATGTTATGCAGCACTGCTGCGTAACATCTTCCTGCGACCTAGTCGCTGAGCACAAACAACGATACCAGTACTAGCTTCGATGATGCGTGCCGGCGTGACGGCATCTACTCTTTCAAAGAGTCTCTTTGAATGGTGGACGCCAAACTGCACCACAATGGTCCGAACAGCCGAAGCAAGCCCTCACCAAGTCGTACGGGGCGTCGGACTATGAACTCACATGCATGGTCGTAATACCTCAACTGGGAAATGGCTGGCTAAGTGGCCATGGGCACACACAATAACAGTTCTAGTCGTCTAGCTTCGGACTTATTCTAGCGTCATGCACTCAGCGAAGAGCGTATGCGTTCAACCGGTAGGCTGAGCTATCATAGCTTAGCCGTAGATTTCTTACGATAGTTTTGCACCTGCAGTGTGGTCGACCTGGTAAATCAAGTTCACTCTAGTTACATCTATCCTCACCTAGGATCATCCTAGGGAGGAGAATCTTCTTTCATCCATTCTGGTAGGATGGAAGAAAGAAAATACTGGCTTCATGGGCGCCACTCACGCAGAAGGGAATAGCTCAAGTCCCGTATTCCGCGTCGCGTGATTTTCGTTCATATGCCGAGATTAATCCGGTGTGTTAGCTCGGGGGTAGTAAAGTAGATCAGTTGATCCGAATGCAGACGGTCCCTGAATCGCTGAACATTTTCTGCAGCCCCCCGGCATTCAACTGAGCGCAATCCTAAACCACACGGCCGTGATTGAAAAGCTGGTAACAGCCATCAGTTTACTGCCTGTTGGGATTCGAGATGATAAACCATGTGTCCCCAACGCAGCCTCTGTGGGAGAATGGCTGCCGCTTTCAAACTCAGAATCATTCTGAGATTCAACTAAACTTTGCTTCCTGTACAGGGCCGAGCCTATCGCCCATAGGCTATCGCCCGGCCGTTGCTGCTGCACGTGAACCGGATAATGATAGGATTTAACAATGATAATTGGCTTTGAAGTAGGAGTTACTCAAATGGGGTACAGACATACGCGACCAGTCTCTCATCTGACGGAGTAAGGTCCCATGCCTGGCGGGCAGTCCTAACAACGAGGCGATGGCCCTGAGTCCGAGCACGCCAGGGCTCACATCTCCATGTGGGGTGACGAAGCACGACGCATCTCTGCAGACCGTACCGTACGGAGTGGGAGTAACGCAAGAGAGCATGGGAGGACCCTTGAGGGCCCTCAAACCGCCCTCTTGTCCGAGGACCGGGTCCTCAGGACCCTCCTGTAGTCGCATGGCGGAGCGCAGGCGACCGCGATCGGACCTTTAGTGCTCTGAAACCATCGAGGGTCACTGAGATGACCAAAATACAGAAACACCTCAATTCCCCTCGGGGCCTCATTTTCTTTGCAGTGACAGCCAGTCAGTGCACCGCTCGAAGTCTGTGTGCACTTTCCGGCGGGACGTTCGTAGGGCCCTAGGAAACGCCGCTCGTAACCGGCAGAACAGTAGATCAGTCAGCGTCACCTGGAAGCCCGGATTTGTTTGCCACCCCGCTCATAGCGCCCTCATCCATGTCTTCGAACGAATCATCGAATCTGCGGAGAAAATGCCGAGTCGGTCTCGTTTTCACTTACGCGATCCCTGACCTGGGGACGAGCCGCGCGTGTTCATCTTCAGCCAGGCTAACGATGACAAGTGCAGCAGCGGAGAGTGCAACGAGGTGGAGCATTGAAGCAGAGAACTGAAACTTTCGCTTTTACCGTACCGACTCAACCATGCCAGCCTGGCATTGCCAGTGGAACATCCTCCGCAGTGCTATATTCGCTGGAGCTCAGCGATGCGTGACGAGATCCACTGTTCCGGGAACAGTGGATGCCGCCAAGCCGTCACGCGGAACAGTGTTCCCAGTGGGAGCTTCCCACGGTAGAGAGTCCCTACTGGTGACTAATCAGCACCACCATAGTCACAACTGCCTTAACTTGCAATACGTATGTTAGGTTCCAGTCGTCTAGCTTCGGACCTCGTCTAACCTCAAGCGCTTATGAGCAACGGTGTGCGTTCAACCCACGCACTGAGCTAAGCTATTGAAGCCTAGCTGTACACCGGGTGACACCGGGTGTAATACACCCGGCGGGTGTATTACGCCCCTCCACAAATTCTTAGCATATCCGGGTCTTCGACTCGTATACTGTGCCCTGAACGAGTACGGCCCTGCAACACACGGAGATGTGCTCTCATGCTACGCAGGATACAACCTCCAACTTTCAGGCCCTAACAGGCTCTTCGTTGTTAGTGTCACTAACTTAGTGAGAATCCGAGAATGGCTACCAATTCACGAAGATTGAAGAGCCCGGGGACTTCATTGATGAGTACTAACTCGCCGTAAGGAAGGGCCTCCTCCCGTCCGAATCAACAATTCACTCGTAACGAGTAAAGAGTCTTGGTAGGGGTTTTCCTCCTCGGTGGACCATATTCAGAATTTTAAAGCGTATGTGTAGGTAAATCGTAAAAGTATAAGTGAGTTGTGGACTTGATAAGTCATACATCTATTCAGTGAACAAATATCCCAGTACGCCCAATACGCCAAATCGCCCAGGCTACGGTGGGATTTTGCACTTATAGGGGATTCAATACCTTGCGATACAACGCAAGTCTCGTATCCAATTTTGAAGGGATAGCGAGAAATAAGTTATCTGCATTAACAGGTGAAACAGAACCCATTAACGACACTTATATGAGCATCATATTATAATGGCGAAACGACGACATTAGCGATAATTGAACTTGACGTCCCAAACTTCAAAACAACAACAACAACCACTACTGCTGCCCGCCGGTGACCATCCTGAATCTGCAGGCCCTTGAACCTTCTGGTTCAGTCCCAACAGAGTTGCTCACGACTCTTGAGCCAAGAGTTTACCAATGAATATTAAGGTGACTGCTTATTCGCTCGTATGCCCATGAAAAATGAAAACAATAGCAAAAAAGGGCAGCGAGACTCCTCAGATAACTAAGGGTGAGCTGATGACTGAATCGCCATGGTTCGAAGTAAAATTGACGGAGTTAGGTAAAAGGTCTCCTCTTCAGTCCGGAGCCTCCGGGTATGAGCAGATACATCCAGACTGATGAAACTCGGGCGTTTACTTTCCGCTACTGTAGAGTGTGATGCCATGGGAGGAGTAGTCGACTGGAGAACACTGAAAAACGCCATTTCCCAGACTTTCGGAGTCGGCCGCGGGAACCGAAGCGCTGATTTCTGCATCAACAACAGCCTGAAATTTCCACTTTCCCTTTCCATTATTGAGGATGTCCACGGTCAAGGATATCTTCGAATGTTGATAGCCTCTATCGGCTTTCGTATTGAGCAGTACCTGGAGACGACTATATTGATCCGTCTTGTGCACAGCTGCAACGCCAAGCCCCTCGGCTGTCGCTGCCACCCTCCCCCAACACGGAACGTCCACGACGGTAAGCAGTGATGCTGGGAACTTAAGCTGCTTGGCTTGGCCAGCATCTTCTCCACCGACCTTGAAGAATCTTGGAACGTTGAAGAGGAGGTAAAGCTTGATCCCGAAGTCCAAGGTTAAGTCTAAGGTGGTGAAACCTTCTGCCCAGACGCCAACATCTCTCGCTGAAGGGTTCGAATTGACAGTAATGAGTTCGAGGGTGGCGTACCCGATACCGAGAGCACCGGCTACGGTCCCGGGGATGAGCGTGCCGGCATTGACTTGGCTATCACCCTCCAGGCGGTACCAGCAATAGTTTTTTCCCTGGAAATTTTCAGCTGGAGGTAAGCAGTTGGGTGGTTCCTCGTAGGCAATGGGTAGACGTAGTGAGCGAAGCTCAGTAACCTGGCCTGGGTTAGCAACAGTATCATTTCCGCTGAAACCTTCAGCCTTCAGCCTGAAGGCATCGGTGTAGCCCGCAATGACGATATGGAAGAGAGCGAGGTCGATCAAGAAGAGCATGTTCACACTTTTGAGAAAGAAAATACGGATTATGGGACATCTGACGTCACAGCGACGCCATCGGCGTCACGCCAATATCCCCTTGTCCCTGGTGTCCTCATAGTGTCCACTTTGCGATCTACGCCCATTTCTTCGGCGTATTCGCATCTTCGGTCGGATAGTGGGGTTTCCTCACTCATTTGCCCGCCTGTGTCACTTACATGCTCTTGCCCTGTGTTCGATCTCTCATAATGGCAATATCTAATTTAAGGAGGATGACTCCTTAGAGGCAATCGTACTCAGACCGTCGATCTGTGACGGGTGCGTCCGCCTGTCTACTTGCCGTCTACTCTAGGCTAGTGTCACCAGCTGTTGAGCAACACGAAGCATAGGTCTCCCTAGGTTAATTTCAGGTATGAGGGATCGAACGAACGAAAGTGGAGGTTGTTGGAAATCTGGAGATCTACTGAAATCAAACAATCGAGATTGGACAGAGTTGAATACTCGCCCGAGAAGTGAGCACCATATGACATCGAGTACACCCTCACGATCGCGCCAGCGCTCTACGCGCCTTCGTGCGCACGCAGCCTGAGTAGACACTCCTCCACGTGCCACGACACGAGGCTCGTAACTTAGGAGTTCTAAGACTTCAGTTCCCACGCCTCGGCCCACCCACTTCTCCCAAGGGTAGGCTCGATTCGAGTTTTCTGAGACCGGCTGTCGCTCGGTGACAGCTACACCTTGCTCTCCTCAATGCTCTCGCAAGATGGAGCGTCGTCCACTAGCTCGGTCGAGACCTCGTTGTATGTAAGCTTCGCGGACAGCGCGCTCAGCGATTCGCTGACAGCGAGCCGTTGCTGAGACTGCAATGAAGGCGTGCCTAGACGACAGGTCCTCCGTCACAGTCTGCTTTCAGGCGATGATCATCATGATCAGATCATGTCTGCGGCGGTCCCGAGCAGCATGAGAGACTCCAATCACTCCAACTCGATCCACTTGAGAACCACGGAACACAGTGCACAGGTTCTCCGTCTGGCCGCATCTTCGCCTCGGGGCAACATACGCATGCATGAGTCGAACCAGGGCTGCCCTAACTCTGCCCGGACCTTAGCAGTACCGAGTGAGTGAATAGCCTCCATCTCTCTCTAGCTCGGGAGTATAACCCGAACCATCCCAAGTTGGGATTCCCAACCCGAACAATGATTTCATCCCGGACCCGGCGTTTTACGCAGGATTACGTTTTTCTACACACTTGATGGTTAGTCGCGACTCGCGACTCGCCAGGCCCTGGCATAAAACTGAGCGCAACCCGAAACGAGACGGTTATTCAAGCAGACCCCACTTGGGTCCCCCAAGCATCCCCCAGCTCACGTTTCCGTTCAAGGCGTCACCCCGAATCACCTTGGGGGTGGTGAAGCACGACCCATCCCAGCAGACGGTACCGTACGATTGAGGCGTAGCGCAAGAGAGCAAGGGGCGACCATTGAGGGCTCTGAAGCCGCCAGCTTGTCCGAGCACCCTCCTGTAGTCGCATGGTGGGGCGCAGGCGACAGCGAGCAGACCTTTGCTGTTCTGAAACCATCACGAGGTTCAGAGAGATAACCGAAACACGAAAAGACCTCGATTCCTCTCGGGATCTCATCTTCTCCGCAGTGGCAGCCAATAACTTCATAAAATACCGATAGAGTGCACTTTCCGGTGGGGCGCTCGTAGAACCCTAGAAGTCACCGTTCGAAACCGGCAGATCAGTGAATCAGCCAATGTCACCTGGTAGGCCAGTCTTGTTTGCCACCCCGCTGATAGCGCCCTCATCCATGTCTTCGAACGAATCATCGAATCTGCCGGCAGAATGTCGAGTCGGTCTCGTTTTCACTTACGCGGCCCCTGATTCGGCGACGAGCCACGCGTGTTCATCCTGAGCCACGCTAGCGATGACAAGTGCAGCAGCGGAGAGTGCAACGAGATGGAGCATTGAAGCAGAGAACTGACACTTTCGCTTTTACCGTACCGAATCAGCCAGATCGGCAAAACATCCTGAGGACACCCTGGGCTACATGAGTCTCATGTAACCCAATCCCCCAACAACGATGGCACTGCTATCGTCGTTGATGCGTGACGGCTTGACGACCACTGCTCTAGCTGCATCACAATGGTCACAACTGCCTCAACTGGCGACACACGTCATTGATCCCAGTCGTGTAGCTTCAGACCTCATCTATCGTCATGCAGCGATGGGCGAGCGTATGCGTTCAACTCATAGACTGAGATAAGCTGTTATAGCTTAGCTATCGATGCTGTCCCTCTCTCAAACTCCTTCTAAGTCCGATCTCGAGCTCTTGGACTCGATACCGAATCACCGTGTAGAAGACCATGGTACAGTGGTGTGGAGGAAAGTAGCACTCTGCTCGAGAACATGTTTCTCGAAGGATGCTCGATGCATTGGTCGATACACACGATAGTGTCACATCGTTAGTGTGGTTGAGCTAGTAAATCAAGTTCACCATAGTTAGACATCCCCGTACCTAGGATTGAAGAAAGAGAGGGTACCGGCAACATAAGCGCCAATCTAGGCTACCCATCTATTCTCTCATCTTGAACTCCACGTATTTGAGCGCATGAATAACGACGGCGTTTCTTTGCTCTACGGTGGCATCATGCCACTGGCATGATGCCTCAATGCAAGCGCACGCACGCATCCTTGTCCTGCCTGCTTTCACTGTCGCTACGATTCTCTACGCCATCGAAGTGAGATACCATCGCTGGTGATATCTCATTCACGGAGGCTCGACGCATCAACTGCTTCATGTTCGGCAGTCCACGATATGGGCATCATTACGCAGGCTGCCAGCCGTAGCAGGATGTGCACGCGTGTGCTAAGCTCGGTCAGGCGGGACATGCTCCTGAGAGCTCACGAGCCTGCAGGCTCGTGAGGACGAACCCCGTCATACGAGTCTGCAGGCTCGGGTGCAAGTACGGTCCCGTAGTCGCACTACCCATCGCCGCCGTTCTCAAGTACAGAGCGCGTGCAGGTACACAATACACTAGTAATTAGAGCCTAGGTATTCAACAAACGATAGCGCCGTGCTATAGTTGATCTAGAAATGTTCTGATGCCCATCTGTGACTAGAATCTGATGCGCACCGTGCTGCAGTGTTCGGACTAACTAATCTGCGCAGTACGCGTGCACCAGCTGTTTCGCCTCCTCCTACCGTTTGACTAGTAACCGTTGCATCATTACTCACCAATTACTTATCACACTCGTATTTTCTTAGTTTCCCCGAACTATGATGTCCTCCGGTAATAGTCAGTCTGCGTTGTGTTAAGCGCACGATGTAGAGAAGAGAAGTGACCCTCATCAAGTGTCCCCACTGAAACCAGCACAACACCGTACAATGAGAAAGTAACATCACGATGATGGTCATGGGAGACAGTAACAAACCACGAGTAACCGGGCCCACACGAGTAGTGAGCAGTGGCGACAGAATACGCCATGAACGATGTGCAGCTAACCATCGGAAGTTTCCTGAGCAACATCCGCTGTGGCGCATCCATTCCTCCCGTTTTGCGTAGGCTAGCGGAAGCTCGTCGAACACCGGAGAAAGACTCTCGCAGACACAGAAAGCTTACTGTATCTTCCCTCGTTTGAGCTAAGCTATTTCCGCCAAAGTCGCCGAGATTCCAGTTTTCCTTCGGACCTTCAATAACCGTACCTGCTACCACGGCGTGCTCCAAACGTAAACTTCCATCCCGCCTCTCACCGAGCATCTCTCTTTTAAGATCGGCCGCAGAGGAAGGGTCATGTACCAGCACAGTACCACTGGACGCAGCGGTAGTAACGGTATTGCTGCCGCCTATGATGACCGTCCCCGGCAGGACTTCTTGCTGAGGCTTGTACGTTAATATTGTCGACGACCTTCCACCACCTGATAAGACCGCCCGGACTCCCCAAAGTTGGCAATGTATCCTCACCGGGAGGAAGCATCGTAGACGAGGAGAGCGACGCTCTGTTCAAGCCGTCGACGGTGGAGTGCTTCCGTGACGGGAAGGGCTGATCAGATCAACAAGGCCTTACGGCGGATGTCGATCGGTAGATACGATCGCTCTCGTCAAAGAGTGTCGGTACCTCATCCAGTACGTCCATTAGTAAAATACAATCCTGAAGCGCCGTGGCGGCTTGACAGGCCGAGTCTTTGAGGCTGATAACTTCCTTGAAGAGATGAGCCTTTTTCTGAATAAAAAACAGTTGGGGAAGGAGTGGTACCAACTCGTGGGACCGTGGACACCTCGACGACCTACCTGTTTGAACTCCTTCAAACTGTTCTTTCTCATTTCCTTCGATGATAGCAATTGATCCAGCGGAGGTACTGCAACCACGACATCGATCGCTGCCGCCCACAACTTGGCGTGCTCTTCCGACGGGAACCGCAGCACAGACGCGTTCGCTCCACGGAGGAAGAGCAGAGGACCTTTGGGAATAGATGAGCACACGCCAAGCACTCACAGGTGGTGTTCGATTGATAAATTCTGAGACTCAAGGTCGATTCTCGGTAAGGATTTTACATGTAAATAATCATTCCAGAATAGGTTTTGGATTTCAGAATTAGTTTGTTCAAAGAGGGGAGAAGATACCCCTACGAGACGATTTATAATCTTCTCTCCGAGAATGACGAGTATCGCGAAACGCATTCGGCAGTTAATGACGATGCCCTCCTCCAACTTTGCCATCCCGGAGAACGAAAACAGTCAACGCGCTCAACAGTCAGCAAGACTGTAATGGCTGCCTACCTCGCAATCTGCATCGCGGTCCGTCCCCTTTGTCCGATAATCGTGGTAGGAGTACATGGCTCACACGATGCTCTTTGGTCATATCGGAGAACACCCTCAACGTGGCGTCCATGTCGTTTGGCAGACGGTTGACAAAGTCGAAGGCAGGATACTAAAACGACGTCGCCAGGGCTTTGAGAGGGATAAGTTAGTGCAAAGTTACAGAGGAGAACACGGTGATGAGAAACATATGACAGAATCTTGCGAATCGGCATCTCCCTCCTCACCGTCACGTCAGCGTATCCGAGGACGAACTTCCTGCCTGTGGAACCGTCGGGGCCATAGCGTGGAGGTTGATTTGGCGAGTACTGGATAACCTGTGGTTGAGCTCAACTGGTTTCAGAACCGCCTTCGGTACCCGATCCGGACAGGAGCACCCTAGAAGCGTCGTCCTCGGGTTGAACGTCGTTGTAGTTCAGGCCAGTGGTCGCCATCACACTCGCCGTCACCCGCACAGCGCAGGATGTCAGGTAGTTGACAACGAGATCACAGTCGGTCGCCGAAGCGAAGCTCAACATGCCTGATCGTCCCTGACCGGCATGAGAATAGCCGAGACTGTCGTACATCGCGGAAAGGGGCTTGCATGATACACTACCGCCTTCTGACGGCCCGAACCAGACACGCGCGCGTACGTCGCTGAGATGACGGAATAGTGAGGGCGTCGACGAGATCGACCGAACCTGGAGTTGCCACGATCCCTATGGGGGAGAGGTGACGCTCGTGATTGTTGAAGTTGAGGACGACTCCAGAGAGCTTGAAGGTGATGGTGGCCACTGGATACTCTTCATCTGACGCAGAGGGCGTGGGTTCGATCCATCCACTTCGCACTTTACCAGTATTATCTGCAAACCTGCAGGCGATGGTAGCATCGTCTGCTGGAGTACTGATAGGTGAATGGGTTGGAAAGCGTAGAGGTTGGAAGTAGTTACTTGGGGTGGATGAGAGTGTCATATGACAGGTTGTTGAAGTCGAACGGCTGCTAAGCAACGGCATTCATCATAGATTTCCTGCGAGTCCTCCCCCAGTGAGGTTTTACTGGAAATTTCTCAACAAAACTTAAGCAGAAGATGCTAGATATGACAATAACACAAGCACCGTTGGTCTAATGGTTAGGATATCTGCCTTCCAAGCAGATGGTCCGGGTTCAATTCCCGGACGGTGCATACCTTCCCAACCCAACCTTTTCGCCAATTGACAACACAAGTGACACTGGAGCTACCACAACCACCCACGACAGTCAGCAGATGACTGTTGAGCAAACAAACACTTGAATGGCGAATGCCGTGCACTTAGCTGCGTAGGATAGACCTCCTCGATTCTACTCCGCTTCTCTCCATGCCCACCTTCCCGCATCTGACACCGGGCCAGCTTCGACACAGCTCCATCAGCACACCGCCCTGTACTGCCGTCGAGCACCTCGGCCTCCCAAGTACCATCATCACACCGTCTCCACCATCGGCACTCTCCATCAGTAAAGTCTGCGCCCTTCTCAGCGTCCATCCCTCCCTCCTGGAACTTCACCGCACTACACATCAGACTGGGATGCTTCACCTCCTTCGGCCCTCCCTTGAACTCCATTCGACAGCACAGCGCTCGTTCACAGCAGCCTCTCGAAAACTTTCGACCAACGGTGATCGACTCAATAAAAATCGGCCTGGCCCGCCGATCCCCACCACCCTCTATGCCCAACACGTTCCACAGGGCGATCTTGTCCGAGCAGGAGAGAATCCTTCCTCGCGTATCTTCAATAGCGCTCGCCCGAACGATCCCTTTTGGGAAATACTCCTTCATCGGCGGGTCTCCCTGCGCTGCTTTGAAAGTGGCTTCCACCTGCCCCTCAGGCACCGAATGGAGTTCAACTTTTTTATGCTCCGCCACCGGCCACAGCCTCTCCTCCGGATCGAACTTTTCCTTCCTCCCGCTGATCCACCGCTTGATGCAGGCATTACCACAGGGCGCCGAGGAGGTGTACATGTGCAGCGTCTTGGACTCGGGCCATTCCCCACAGCCGTCCAGCCATCTCAGTAGAGCGAGCCTCGCTAAGACCTCTGCATGGCAATCGTGCACAAGTTCGTTCCGACCCTCCTCATCTTCTCTGACAATATTCGGAGGAAGATACTTGGTGCCAACAGCCAGGGACAGAACCTCCATTTTGTCACTTTTTTCATCAAAAATGACAAAACCCGCCAAGACGTTCGGAGCCATCGGAGACTCCGCCGACGTCCCCGTCAACGACCTGTAGGTTCCCACCACCGCCGTCGCGATCCTGTCCGCAAACGGGCATGTTGAAATCCGCGACTTCTCCGCTGAGCGCACCGAAGCCTTCTCAGACGAGGACGGTGTCGGAGATGACATGAGCTGACAGAAAACTGCTCCCGATAGAGATTTTCCAGAACCGTTAACGAAGACCGATCATCGTCAGGGCGACAGGAATAACCCAGTATAGAGGATTCCAGCACGATAACGGTAATACCAACACTTCGACAATTCGTGCTCTCTCTCTTAGCCGTACGGCTCTCATGCAATTTGCCCGTCCGCTATTGTATCCCAATTATTGGTGGACCGAAGGAATTCTACTCCCCCACCATGCGCGGTACCCTATACCATAAATTTCCCAACTCGCCACGCCAGAGTACATGATATGCCCCTGTTGTATTGAAGTGACTTCAACTCTATGCTGAGGACTGACGTGTAGGAGGGAGGAAACAGTAGCAGTATTGGTATCATAATCGATGGGCTGCCGCAGTCAACAACGACCACTCCCCATTATCGATCAGTCGATCGATTGTTATCACAGCCGAGCTATCTAATGACGGCGGACTTCAGTAAAGCCATCAGCATCTCGGTGGGCAGGGCCGCGTCGTGATGGTGGGACGTATCTGGAGGAAACGCAAGATTACGCAAGATGTGCAAGTGAGGTCAGTCTTACTTGCCAGCAGAAGGGGCACCGAACCTCGCAGCGGCGGGCCTCCTCCAACTGCCACCCTCGTCGGGCTCAGGGGACGACTCCCGAGCGTGCTGAAGAGACAAACAATCTTCTCCCCAGATGACCGCGCGCCACGAAATTCCTACCATCTTGAAGGCATTGCGACTAGCAGCGATGTCGTTGCTGAGACCAAGACCAGCGCCGCGGCTGATGACTCGTGCGGTGGGGGAGGAGGATCCGGCGGCAGTCGCCGAAGCAGCCTTATTCCTAAAGGGACCACACAGTCTTAGGGAGCGTTCACACGAGCATCAGCGATCAGGGTCGTCCGGTAAAATCGATCACGAAATCGTTTACGGCAGGGAGAAAGCCGAGTAAAACGTCGGTTTTACTCTACCGAGTAGAAGTGGATCCTAGAAGCGGCCTCGGAACTCGGGCAAAGGCAGCAGTCTGCTGTGGCAAGCCCCGATGACCCTTACGCAGCCTCCTCCTCTTCCTCCTGCTTTTGGTTCTCGAAGGACTCCAACTTGTTCAGGGCCCGCTCGAGTTTCTCCCGGACCATCCGAGCCTTCCACGCTGTCCGAGCTTCCTCGATCCTCTTCGCGCGTTTCTAAGACGAACCAGCCAAGATCACCGATGGCCCCGGAAAGGTCCAGCAATCACCTCGTCGCGTTCGGCCATCTTCTGCGATATCCAATCCTCGACCACGGACATGGCGGGCTTCAGCGCCGCCTTGTCCTCCTTACGGCTCTCGATGAGCTCGTCCAATGCCGCTTGCCTGACCACAGCACCATCACTAGCGCTTCAAGGTTCCTTCTTTCCACCTCTGAGCTTGCAACTCCTCATATCGCTTCATGCGGTTGATGTCCACATGCTCCCTCCAGGTTCGGATATGCGGACCCTCCTTTTCTCTGAGAGCTCGCTCGGTGTACTCTACCCTCTTCGACTCCTCACGACGGAAGCTAATAAGCATAACCAAATCAGAAAAGAAGAGCGATAATGACATGGATAAATGGAGCAGCACGTTGATATTCAGCATGGGTACATATTGTCGAGGCATATTCACGACGAACTAATAAATGCAGCCTCTAGTGATAGAACTGGGAGCTGCAAGAAGCCGAGGACGACGGTGAGGCCACCTACTTGATACGAATAGTTCGCTCCTTCAGCAGCTGCTTCCTGCGGACATCATCCAACCTGAGAGGAGGACGGCGACGATACTCAACTACCAGGGAAGCGAGGATTACTCTTGACGATCGATCTTGATGATCTCATGGTCAGCGATGGTCTGGACGTCCCGAGCCTTGCCATCAATGGTGATGGTGGTAACATGGTTAGGACCTACAGAAGATTCTGATAGAAAAATAGTAAATTGGCGGTCTTACCGAAGGCCTTCGCTTGCTGCTTGACAGACTCCAACATGGCAGTAGTGCGAGGAAGGTCCTGAAATGCAACATGCCGGGATCGAACCCAGGACCTCCTCCAATACCTTCTTCCGAGCCTCCATCTCCTGTCTCTCCATCAGCTTCTTCTTCCTGCCCTCCTCAGCTCGCTTCTTCTCGGCAGCTGCGGCCTCCTGCGCGGCCTTCAACGCAGCGGCAGCTCGAGCCGCCTCACGCTCTAACAACACCATCAGAATCACCACCGAGAGACGATCTGACGGAAATTTGGTATCAATATTATTACCAGCTCTCTCCTTATTGCCCTGAGTGTAGTCCTCCAGCTTGAGGTTAGTCTGGACCTCAGCCTCAGCAGTCGGCACGGCTGCCTTCTCCGACAAGACTTCGAAGTGGAGGGAGGATGTGGCGTCATCGACCACCGGAATCTGCCATCAGTTCGACCTCCCCTTCACAGCCGCTCCCCGCTGAGCAACCCTACCATGCGCTTCTCGGTAGCGTCCTGTTCGTCTTTGACGACGATGGGTCCCTTCGACGAGGCCCGGTCGATGAGGTCGGTGATGTCGGCGATGTTGCCGCAGGCGCTGGTGGCCCTCGAGAGATCATCGTAAGTGGTGGACTTGTTAGGAGTCTGAGTAAATACGAAAAAATCAACAGTGAAAGAATCGAACCTGGGACCACCAGCTCAACAGCTCACAACCCTAACCACCTTAGCCATGCTCGCTACGACGAGCTCCACGACGTTGCGTCTGATCGAGGGGGCGTACGCTCCACAGTAGGCCTCCGGCAGGGCCTTCAACATACCATCGATCTTCGCACTGACACAAAAGAGGTCAATTGCAAATACAAAAAAACCCGAGCACGCCCACATCTCAACGGACCACACTTTTCCGGCACCCCTACTCACCACAGTCCATCATCCACACTCGCTGTACTGCTAGCCTTCTGTTCGGCGGTGGTGATCGCCTGGAAGAGATCCTTGACCTCGGCCGGGGCAAGGTCGAGCCCCTTCTTCTCAATCAACTCAGCCTCGAGAGACTCGCGAGTTGGCATCACATCCCGACCCTGAAAGGCCCGGAAAAACATTTTTCACGCGCCACAAAAGTCCCCAGTTTACCAGCAGAGCGTCCAACCTGTCAGCCCGTTCGCCAACCGAAGGAGATACCCCCATGAAGCCTCGGCTGGTGGGAGGCACGGCGAGGATGGCGAGGACGGTCTTGGCCGCGGTCGCCTCGAGAGACGGCAATTCTGGGAGGCCCTCCTCGGGGACAGCGGCAGAGTCATTGGACAACTGTGCTTCAACTTGACGTAGAAGATAAAGATACCTACCGAAGGCGTCACCCTGGCACGCGGCAGGAGAGGTTGATTATTACTTGAGAAGAGCCTGGGCGTGGAAGAGTCTTTGAACGGCTTGATGGGTGTCGTTGTCGGCTAGGGACCGAGGATTGGTAGATTCCAAAATATAGGTAGACCCCAATACACGGGAGAGACGATCAAAGTATCTAAGATATGAACGTCCTTCGACCCGACCTAATCCGTATCTTGCACGGTGAAGCTAAAGATTCCTCACTGGAGCAACTGGACAGCCGTCGGTGCTGGTCGCTTCTTGGAGATGAGCGTGTGGACGTCTTCGAGAACGGTGAAGGCCAGACTCCAGAGGCCCATGTCCATCGCCGTGTTAATGCATGTGAATCGAAGAGCTAGGACCTACACGGACGGACGATGTGATCGACCCCGCCCTCGATAGTACTACCCTAGAGACGACAGCAGGGTCGCTGGGGTTGATGTTCTGACTGGCTCCGATGCTCGTGGTGGGTTTCTTGGCACTCGTCCAGTGGGAGCGGAAGAGGTCACAAAGACGCTTGGCCTCCTGAATACATCACAACCGGTGATCGAACACACGCCCTACCGCATAGCCGCCCGGCATCCTTACCACTCGCCTATTCTGCTTCTTAACAAACTCCAACGCCCTATTGGCGGTGGAGTAGTACAAACCCTCCAACTTAGCATTAGTCCGGACCGTCTCCAAAACCGTCCTGTAGGTCTCCCACATGTCCCTGACAGCCTCCCTGAATTCGATCTCGTCGTGGTTGGTCGGGTCCTGGCCCAAAGATGCCATCATGACGCTGTCCGGCGTGATGGGGTCGGGGAATCGCCAGTGACGACCGAGCACTTCTGGCTGGCCTTCTCCATCCTCTCCTCACTAAGGGTGCGGAAGAGGGTGAGCATATCCTCTAAGGACTGCACTTGAGTGTGCTGCGTAATCGATCGATACTGAATAAGACCTGAGAGCAGTCTCCAACCTCCTTCGTATCTTACATGCATCAACCTAAGATTCTCACCTTCCTTAGCCTGTCTGATCTGCTTCATCTGCACACAGAGCCTGAGGAACTTCTCCATGATGGCCTCGACTGCGGGCGTGAAGTTGTATTTGAAACGCCGGGAGGAGGCGGCCTGTCCGAGGAGGTCGATGGCGGCCTGATACTCGCCGATCTCGATAAGCTCATCGGCTCTCTTTAGTACGGCCTCTGGCCGAATGTAGTAGCTCATAGGGGAGTAAGAAGAAGTAAGCAGCAATAACCCAACTGATGGGGAGTATCTCAGCTTCAACCGTGGAAGATACGAAAGAGGTCAAGGCGTTGACTTTGTGAGGTTTTCGGTTCACTCTGCAATTTTTCCAACCCGCCCGTCCCCTAACAGCCCATCCCGCTATTACCAAATTCTACCAGGGAAATGTCCCGCAGCCCTACCGCTCCATTACCCAGACGTCACTCAAGTGAACCTACTTCATATCTTCCCTGAGTCAACCTAAGATGCAGATACCTCTCCCTTCCACGTCCACTTTCTGCCAAAATCGATCAGATTTTAACATCGCGCGCGCCCGAGCATAATCGTCGCGTATCCAATGTCGATGCTTGCCATGAATAAATCGCCCTATGAAAGCTTACGTGACGGCCTGCCGACGCCTCGACACATCGACGTGGTCCTTTCCCAGGGGCGGTATCGTCCTGGCGAGGAGGTGAGGGTGGTGGTGGCGCTGGGACGAGGGTTTGAGGACAGTCGGGTGGACTGGCTCCTGGCACAGGCTTACGGGGAGGTTACTGGAATGCACGGCGCTGAGCTTAACCGTCAGAAACTGAGGTAGGCATCTTAGGTTGAAGAAGGGAAGATACGGGTTGGGTGGGTCTGAACGCGACTGAAATTGGACCGAGTATCTTAGGTTGAACACAGCAAGATACCGAATAACTCAGAATATGGCACCCGACTCTCCCTCAGTTTCCGTGCGCCTCAAGAAGTCTCTCGGCCGTCCATTACTTCCACCCATGGTTTCGTGTCCGCCGAACAACGCCTCTCCAGCAGCTCGGCCCTCCTCTTCTCCACGCCTCCGGAAATCTTGGCTGTGAGCATCGACCCCAAAGATTCCCGCCAGGCCGTCTACCAATTTACCCTACCTCATCTCCTTCCGCCTTCCTTCAGTGGTAAGTACACTTCCATCCGCTACTACGTCACGGTGGCCGCTGGTGCCGATTCTACGGTTTTTGAATCAAAAAGTCCGCTGAGGGTTACCGCCGAGGAAGGCCTCAACTGCGTGGGAAGGGCCGTCCGCTGCGTCACCAGACCAGACGCCATCTTCAACAACTATGATACGATGGAAGACCGCCGACTCACGTGGGCGGCCCGGAAGGCTATGACTCGACTACGGACGACCGAAGCTCCGGCGTTCGGCAAGAAGAACTTCTCCATCAGTTTTAATAAGTCTCCGGTGGGTGAGATATCGGTAAGTGGTCGATGGAATCCCCACGAGAGGCTTTTGAACGTCAATCTGGATTCCCCTATGGCGATCAGTGTAAGGTTCTCCTCGGCCAGGGGGAGCACTCCGACGGAGCATCTCAGAGTTCGACTGGTTCGGACCGAGCGGCCCCGAGATGAGTTAGCGGGAGTCCATCGGACGGCCGTGGCTGAGTGTGTTTTACCGTCGGTTCACGAATGTGGTTTGGTCAGCTCTGCCGTGCCCCTGTACGTTCCTTTGGAGGAGCCACCTTCCTTCTCTCTGCCGGGAGCGGTGAAGGTCAGCCATCAGATCGTCTTCGACTTCTTCGTGCTTGATTATGATGATAACCTCACCAGAGTCACTTGGACCCTCAACTGCCGAGTATTGGACGGCAGTGCTGCCGCTGGTGCTGGTGGGGAGGAAGGGGAGGTAGAGACGCCCATCACGATGCCATTGCCCTTCCGACCGGAGGAGGATGAGGAAGACAAGCCTGGCAGTTTGCTGATAAGGGAAGCTAGAGGTGTCAGAAAAGGACCTGATGACACCAAGGCCAACATCGATTGTATTTTGAGGTGAGTTGCTGTTGCTGCTCCCCGGGCGTGGTGATGTATTCGTCTCCTTTGTCAGCGCAGCCGAAGATTCTCTTGTGGAGGGCGGCGTGCTGCTCCACCGGTCGTTGAGAGTGTAGTCAATACAGCCTTTCTATATACATATTATAATTACCGTTATATATTTTTCATTTTTCTCATGCATTTTGCGCTTCTTTGGCGCGGTGTGTGAGGTACTTTTGGAAAGGTTTTTTGATACCACTCCTTCCACTACTCCTACCGTCGTCATGTCCGGGCTCTTCTCTCTACACCCTCATCCCATCGGCATCAAGTGGTGGACGTCTCTCTGGAGGAACAACAAGGTAGTATTATTCGATCGACCTCCTTTCGATCGACTCGGAAATTTTTCTCAGAACCTTAGCGGAGCTGAGCTGAATGCCAAGATGGCGTCAGCTACCCAGCAGTTTACCCACAGGCACTTGGGTGAGTTTCTCCTCTGCTCTTACTGTAGTATCGCCATCACACCGTTCAGGCCGGTACTTCTATGCTCACCGGGCCGGGTCGTGGGGCACACAGGCTCCCTTCGTTGTGGCCTTTATCGGGATAAAGGTAGTGAGGAGGGCGGCAGTGGAAGGGCATTTGTCGTTGGTAGTTGGCGGCGATGATGTACGGCACTCGAAGGGACCAGAAGGCTGCCGTAGCGGCAGCTGAGGCGTACGGTCAAGGAGGGTTCATGGTCAGCAACCCTCCTAAGTAGCGGTGATGAGCAGCACACAAGAAGGACCATTCTTCTGGTCGTTGAGAAGGTTTCGTTGGTGGCGGGTTGAAGGTGTTGAGTTGTGTGGTGGGCTTGTGTCGAAAGTCTTTGAAGGTGTTCTGTCTGATGGCCACTCTGATAGACGGTTCGAAGCGGCCGAAGGATGGGGTTAGTTTGTTATTCGATGGTAATAACGGGAGGGGGGATAGAACTTGGGCCTTTCGGGTGATGGCATGGACGCTTCCCCATTAGAGTATTTGTTCATGAGATTAGTTGGCTGGGCTGAGTGATTGCCAATCACTGATTGGTGTTTCCCTTGCAGAGTCGTTGGAGATGTACTCGTTGGGCTCTTCCCATCCAATGAAGACTTGCCGACCAGCAATGGTAATATTGACGGGTGCCGGGGTTGAACCGGATACCTCTCGGTAGTAGGTGGTGGACATCCTACGGAGCACCAACTGTCCTGTTAATATAGTAGAAGATGCCCGAGATGAAGAGATGGTCGATGAGGATGACATCAGTGGCCGACTGGATCATGGGGTGACTCCCTTCCCGTGTCACCGTACACTGGATTGTGTACTCGCGCCAGGTGATGTCCCTCTTCCACTCGAGTGACTATCTCGAGACCGTACGTCAAGTTGGCATTTATCGGGCGACGGGTGGTATCGGATACCTGGCTACTCCTGATGCCAGCCAGCGGATACTCTCCAAGTACCGATCGGGCAGGCTGAGTTGAGGCTCGGAAGGGGCGTTATATCCAGGTACAATATCTCGGTCGATGCGGGGAGGCCTGGCTATGGGTGACCGTCCGGGAGGTCATGAAGGGGACTGTCCAGGTTTTAGCAACATGTAAAAACGCTCTGACTGGGATTCGATCCTGGGTGATTCGAATGTTGTATCAGGTGCGAGTTCTGCAACCTTTACACCACATTGACTGTGACGGCAGCCCGTCGATTGGCGGAGGGCAAGGATCGTGTCTGTCTCAACTTCCACGGAGGGATGCATCACGCGAAGCAAAGCGCAGCCTCCGGCTTCTGCTACGTCAACGACTGCGTCGTGGGTGTAAGGCTCAGATTGGGACGGCGGCAACCTCGGATCTCTCGCCTGTGTATCCCCTCCATCTAGCGATGTTTTCACTTAACAGCATGTCCCTTGACAGATCCTCGAGCTGCTTCGTCAAGGGTTCAAGCGTGTAGTTTACATAGACGTTGACATCCACCACGGTGATGGCGTAGAGGAGGCGTTCTTCACTACTGACAAGGTAGTAGTGCTGAGCTTCGCCCGAGGTGGCAGAGATTATCGCTGGACAGGTCTTGACGATCTCCTTCCATAAGTATGGCAATGGCTTCTTCCCGTCCACGGGAGCGATAAACGACATCGGTCTCGGCGGCGGACGAGGGCACGCGATCAATGTCCCCCTACATGAGGGCATAGGAGATGCAGCGTAGGGAGCCGAGAGCCGCTGTCGAGTGTAGAGACGACCATCTTCAGGTATATTGAAGTTTTCAAAAGGGTCATCGATGCTGCTTTTGAGAGGTTCAAACCGGAGGCTATCGTTTCGCAGATGGGTAAGGGTGGGGACGGGTTTATTCGTTGAAGCGCAAGTAATGATGATAGCATCGGAAGTCTGGTTTGGAGCATCTTCTGTAGCTGTGGGCGGCCTAGTGACCGTCTCGTTACGGTTAACTGGCAGTATTATTCGTAGTACTGGCATAGTAGGTGGCAACGACTGTTGAGCATGCTCAGCATACTCCCTTCAGGCGCGGACTCCCTTGCTGGAGATCGTCTCGGCTGCTTTAACCTCTCACACGTCGGCCACTCGCAGACGGTCATGCATCTAGCGACATACGGTGTAGGTTGGGCGAATCATCAACTTCCCCATGCCCGCCGTATGGCAGATACCAATGATAGTCCTCGGTGGGGGCGGCTACACCCTTCGAAACGTTCCGAGATGCTGGGCATACGAGACGTGTCGATTGGCGGGAGTAGACCCTCCGGATGAGCTGCCTGAGGACTCTCAGTACGCGCACTTCTACAAGATGTCCGACCACGACCCCCTCACACTGGACGTAGGTCGTGCCCTGTACGGCCTTCTGTCATGACCGATGCGGATCAGGTACGGATCAGCAACATGCTCGATCGGAACACTTCGACGCAGCTGCATAGTGTCGTTGAGACTATCACTGAGAATTGCCGGGAATACCTCGGTCGTGGCTCCCCATCTTCATAGCATTCACTTGGCTTCGGCCGTCTATCATCATTTTACGATTCTTACTCGCCCTCTATCGCCACCATTAACGTCTGTTGTAATGGTTGAATACGTTATCGTTGCTCAGCGGGAGTGCTCTTGTGCTGAAGATCTCGCCGGGAGGCTCGGTGGTTACCTGAACGTCACAGTAGCGATGAGGACCATGGCTTGCTCATGACTAGCAGTAATTCTGTCCTTCTGTGGGTGAGCTCTATAGAACAATATGAATAACCTCGCCATTTAATCTCAATACATCCCATCAGACACCTGTACGCTATAGGAGTTGTTGTTCCTAGCACTACGCGGCATGAGAATTGGGCAGCACCCAGACAGGACCCTCGCCTGAGCGCAGCAGTCCTAGAGCATCGCCGCGTAGAGGTGGTTGCAGTATGATCGTGCTTATGCGCGTTGTTATGATCTGATGATCATCATCACCGTTAGACTACCTACCGGAAGGAGGCCAACGCGAAAGTCGTCGAGAATTCCCGCCCTGCCTACCAATTCTCTACCACGCCTAAACTAGACCTGCGCTGTCGTCGGACTTGTTGTCGCTCGAACAGCACGACAGCAGTGATTCTGATAAGTTTAGTCAACACTATAGAAATATCTACCACTAGCGCATGGACTCGCTCCCTTCACAATCACTAGTTGCGAGTGTAACATCCATGCTAGCTCCCGGCGCCAGGCGAAGTCCGCAGCGGAAATGTAGGACAAGGGAGCGCCAGTTAGTCTAACTGTGCTGTCTAAGACAGCATGTCACACGCAGTCCCCTACATAAAAGTCGAGCCTGGACGAAGTGTGCTGGTCTCATTAACGCCACCTTAGTGCGGACGAGCAAGTGTTGCCGAGTACGTACAATAGACTGACCGTGTAAAAGTGGGTCTTTGGGGTTGTCTCGAAACTCAGGAGAGATGCAGCATAGATGCAACGAGCGGCATTCCAAAAACGGGAAACCGAAGTTACCCAACCTGGATGGCCAACTGCGTTCAGCGCGGTAATGTCTCACTAACAGGTGACGCCCTGACGGCTATTGGTTACCATAGTCCCCGCGGCACTTGAGTATCTTATCGGAGCGACTCTTCATCATCCGAGGTAAACCCGGCTCTATGAGCTCGGCGGGTCCTGTCTCACGAACACGGCACGCGGATGATTCAAGACCAGTGGCTTATGCAGTGCTCTGACGATCACGGAGACGCGAGACAAGGATGGCCATAGCTCGGCCCGAGCAAAATTCGGATGTGCCCTTCTAGCTGCACGCGAGCGGGATAAGCCCCTATGAACAGGGATGGACACATATGACGTGAAACAGCGGCTCTGCTGCTTTCGACCATTCGTCGACCCACGGCATCAGACTAAGCTAGCTCGGCGACGTGTTGACCTAAACTCCGACAGGGGGGTGTTGAACACCCGGTGTTTGCAGAAGCATGATAAGATTGTGGAGTTGGTTGCCTTTGACGGCAACGACACCAACAGGGGGACGAATCACGTACTCCTCGATCAAAACTTTTTGCTCAGAGCGTTGATGAGGGAATTATCATCCCACGGATAGAGGTCCTGAGTCCAGCCATCACCTCCGTGAAGCAACATACCATGAAGGCCATATTCTCTCGCCAAGTCCACCTTCTCGACGGCGCGAGTTTGAGAAAAGAAGTACCGGGGATGGATACGGTAGCCATGGTCGTAGAGTATTGACCCATTCCCTGTAGGGGACGCGCCGTAATCGAGTATTACATCAGAGTAGCCGACATCTTCAACTTCGCATGAGTTTGCGACGAAGAGAGGTATCTGTGGCGATCGCTGTTGCATGTTGAAGGCTTCAACTTGAAGCCAAGACGCGCAGTAATGGCATCTTACCTCGATGATGAGACTACCGGGGTCAACGCCGGCCAAAGTGGCCTTGTTGATGACCTTCTCTACGAACTGATCGGTGTTAAATTTTGGGTAAGATTCGTTGCACGAAGGCCACAAATTGACCAAGTTGACGTCCGCGACTTCTCCAAGACCGGCCTCCTTTGTCTTTTGCCAGTCTTTGGCTGAGAACCTGACATCTGATTTCGAACTGAGCGACCGCGTAGCGACCCGATGGTCATTGTCAACGTATTCGCTCTGTCGATTTGAGAACCGAAAACTGATTGTTGAACTCACCGTAATGCAGCCTCCTTTCCCGCCTCTTTCGTAACCTCGAGTATCTCCTTCGCATGCTTCGGGTCATGCCTACGCCGTTCCGATCCCTCGAACACCATCCGCACTTGGAAGCCATCGACAGGACAGCGATCGGTAAAGTTCTTAACACTGTGCCCGAAAGCTGTCTTGTTGAAGGTGTCCGCGATGTAACGCCCCAAATTCAACAATATCTTCCCACCCAAACTCTCCACATGTGCCTTTAGATCCTTGAACTCATCCTCAGGCCAGTCGCGATCACGAGGCCAGTCTCGCTCAATCTCAGCGTTCCGTCCAATTGCGTAACCGCCGAAGACGAAATTCTTAACCTTCAAGCCGAGAAGTTGGCCGAAGGTGTAGTTCCAAGTGTAGTTGCTCGACGAAGGGCATAGGGTTCTGTTGGAGCATGTAGGCCATTCTTTGTTGTACCATGGGTACCGGATTTCTTTGTAAAATTGCAAATGGTTTCTGTTGGACGTGATCGCATCCACGGCTGAGCAGCCTAGGATGTAGAGGGAAAGTATCTGAGCGGTGTTCCGCATAGAAGGGAGAAAAAAAGCTGATGGAAACATCCGAAGATGTTCATCCGATGTTCATTTTCTCCGACATAATGAGAGTCGTCAAGCTGTGGGCGATTCTGACCAGTCCGCAAGCTGGAATGGTTGGGCGAAAATCAACGTAATCCACAAAAGGCTCCAATTGCATTCGACTGCTGAAAGTATTGATTGATACGTCGTATGATTGCGACGTGTGCTTCGCGTCTATGTGCCTCACACGCGCACACCCATCAGCTAAGCTGATGTCTTCGGCGCTCGCCGGTTACTGTCTACTTACTGTCAAGGTACGTAGGGAAGTCGATCGCACTACTACTTGTCCAAGTTCTATAGAAAATAACACAACCCAGACCTTGCACCTTAGAGTACACGTTCCAGCGTACAATAATACGTCACAAGTGATAGTACTTGTCAGTGACGAGTGACAAGCTTACACTTCACGAATAGATTAGAATCTATAGCTATTGCAGCACTCAATAGCGCAGCGCAAAGATACGCATTGCAGCACACAGGGATAGCACAGAAAATGTCCCGAATATCACAGGAAATGTCCCATATATACGGGCCAAAGGTCTTCCAGGCGAGCGCCAAAATGGGTGCACTTTCGTCCCATAACACTTACACGATTCGAAGGAGTCAACATGTGCCTGACACTGTCAGGCTGTCAGTGATGAACCGAACTGAATTCGTTGGGTCTAAGCGATATGCTATCTACCCGGCGAAGATGGAGCGTAGACCACTTAGAATGGCTCCTTTCGCGACGACTTCAGGTGTCGGGAGGATCATATTCCCTCTGAACGTGCCTGCGTGCATGATAAGACGCAAACGCAGAGCGGAAGGGTAAGGATGCATTGAATTGGATTGGTCTTTGGGTGTTCCCTGAGGTCTCTTAATTAGTCTTCTGACAAGAGGCTCTCCATGAGCTCCAAAATTGATTTGAAACTTTCAAATTGAAAGAGTGTGGAGAGCGGCAATTTGGAAAGTCTATTGGACATTCGGACTATTCCCTCGGCAGATGTCTGTGACATGGAGGAAAACCCTCGATAGGAGACCGATAAACGAACCATTATACTTACCGAAGAACGGAATCTACTACAACTATCGAGCCCCTAATGGAGGGCCAGGCCCCCCATTGGAGGCCGCGCGGTGTTAGCGTATGACGTTGCGGCTCGTTTTCGGAGGAGAACGCCCCGGTTAAGGTCCACAGTATGGACTGCATTGGAGTGTGTGATGATTATATTATCTGAACGAAATTTTCGTGACGAAAACAGTCTGTGGCCGAATAAGGCTTATTTGGGAGCTTGTTAGCAGCGGCGCTGCCATCCAATAAGCGCTGCCACCTCACCGAGACGAATGCAGGACCGACGTTTCGATACAGTCAACTCACGCGGCAGCAGAAGCAGGAATGGGACTCGAAGTTGTCAGTTGTCCTGCGCACATTAGAAGACCACGAACATGAGCTTTCACAGCAGGGGCAATCCAAAGGGATTATCCAATGGACTCCTTGCTCTCTCGAGGACGTAAAGCTCATGTAGCGCATAGTTCATTCTACGACGAGTTACATCGCACGCTCTTGTCAAGAGTTTCTCGATATTTTTGTCGGAAGCGAGCTGTCGGAGCAGGATTCCGCCGTTGTAGCTTCTCCGTTGTTGTTCATAGTCATCGCAAGGCGAGAAGAAGTGTAAAGTCTTCTACTTCTCTGAGCTTACTCTCTCTAGGGGAATCAGCTACGCATGCACAGGACGATCGGCGTATAATGAGTAACAGCCGCGGTTCCATGGCGGGCGACCGGAGCTGCCCGGGATGCGATGACAACTGCGATCATCGCCCCGAAGAACGGAAGAAGATCGCCTCGCGTTTATCTTAGTACCATGTCGGTGGTAGTTGTTGGACTTCAACTACCGCTGAAATCAATGCTCACTGAGCATTGCTCAGAAGCGGTACAAACAACGCGTGCTAGGGATAAGCGTGAGTTCTGGGCAGTCCTTCGGGTATATGAATAGTCGAGGCAGCTACTGATTGCGACACATCTTATGATTCATAAGTTATGAACTATAAGGTTCGCATGCTGTATAAGTAAGACCAGTCCTATTCTTAGTCTTCGAGTTAACGCCAGGGGCCAGTGAAACTTGGGAGAATCTTTTTCCTTTTGGAATGGCTTGGAACGCACCGAGGTGTCACAATTGTGAAGCTCTCCAGCAGGAGAACGCCGCCCTTCGGAGCCAGTATTACCGGCTCCTCGCCCACAGACATACCACCCCCGCAGTTCTTCAGGCTTCTGGTGGCAGAAGCCAACCTGCGGGCGTCCGAGGCGGAGAGGAGAGGCTAGACTTGCTCTCTGCCTCGAACGCGCCAATCTGCCTAAGCAGGAACAGGGGTGAGATAGCTGATGCGTAGTTACGTAGTGTGGACGCAACACCCCCACGAGAAGGAGTACAAAATGGTGTGAATACGTACACTGTACACGACAATATCGACCACGCTGTCGTGTATTCGCCCCTCCCGGAGGGGCCCTCCGTGCATTGGTACGTAACAGCATATGAGGGATAATACGCGACTATGCCCACAGGACGATCTCATTCTTTTGTGTGTCACACTCATATTCACTCATCTCACTGAGCTGTGTTCGAGAACGTTCGTATGTGCGGGTCCGCCGCCATGCCACCTGATGGGCTATGTTTCTTGGAAACAAGATAAGCCAGATGACTTCCGAGTGAGGCTGTTACAGCGTAAGTCTCCATGGGTCGCTTGATTGGCGCCGGATTGGAGCTCTTGTCCAGGAGATGGGAATGGTGATGGTAACTGTCCTCCCGTCACAGTCTTAGTGCGGGGGAATGCTCAGCAGGTAAGTTAGAAGAATTGGGACTCGAGTTCGGCATCGATGGCAAAGGAGTCATTCTCACTCGCTGATTATTCGCTGTCGCAGGTTTTCGGGCGTCTAAATCAGGGCGACCTAGTTGAGATTACGGACGCAGTTGAGCTGCCTGGGCAGGGTTACCGAGCCTTCCCACAAAATATTAGAAAACTCGAATGGAAGAATGAGCGGACACCGGAAGTGAGGATAGCCGCGCGGTAGCGCTATCCCGGGATCTCTGTCTCAGAGGGCGGGTGTCGAGCCTCGCATTCCGAAGGAACAGTGGGGGAATAGATGGTCTAGGGGTGGACCTTATGGATTCAACCCGAATTATTAGCGGGCTTTGAGGTGCTTCTCAAGCAGTGCTTGAGTGGGGCCAATTTAAACGCCTCTATTTCCATGCTATTTTTCACGATAAGTATCGCATTGTTGCGTATTAGTTGTGCTTATTATCATTGATACTTCTTGATGCTATATAAAGTACGTCATTGAATCGGCGACGAGTGCTTAGCTTACACTCGGCTGCAATGAAAGAGAGGAATTCGCTGAGATCTCCTTTGCAAGGGCGTCGAGCTTCGTCGAAGCTGCTTCGACGGATGACGCTCCATCACGACTGCCGGGCTAATTGAGGCCGACAGTGAGCTCGACGGAGCCCTAAGAGTACGCGGCACGGGCCCTACGAGTTCACCGGAGATTCTCGCACGCATAAGTCAGTTTTTAGCCTCGGATTTCGTGTGACCCGGCTCGATGAATTCGATCGCCCCATCCTTTGTTTCGTTGCACTACGTACAATTCTCGATGAAACTGCAGAGAAGTGTTCGGATCACGCGTTTGCTCTGGTCGCGAGATAGCTATATATCATGGGAGTGCTATGATAGCACGCTTGCCGGTGTGTACCACTTCCATCTTTAAGAGGCTTAGTTTCAGACCAGCATAGAGCTACAGGTAAAATCAACCAGGTGACTGCGTCATGCAAAGCTTCAAGCATTATGCTTGCGATATGATCGGAATGATCAGCATCCGATGATATTCTGAAATCGTAGCGTGTTCGAATTATCACGATGTATCGCCTCCCATTGTGCAGAGCTTCTCCCCTGCTCGCGAGCATGCCCGTCGTCCTATTCCCTCAGCAGTCGCAATCTTACCTTCGGAAGTTGACCTTCCTGATACGAACAGGCGAGGGGGACTCCCTGGGCCCTTTTCACCGTTTTGCCAAGAATCTGATGTCTCTAGGTTATTGGGAGCCTTAGGGTAAGGCCCTTCACCGAGGGAACTGGATAGTAGCGAATGCTCGACTTGGCGGCTTTGATGGTACCCCTTCTTACGAACACGACGCCCTTGAACAATGAGTCTGGGTGAAAAACTTTTCAGAGAGAGGTGCACACGGCTCGGCCCGGATGAAAAGTGCAACCTTTGCAAGTACGCTGCGGGCTGAGAATTGACAGGAAAGCAAGAGACACCATCCATCTCTGCCATCGGGATTCATCGGAACCAGGCTGGTTCAACCAACCGACCGTAACAAAGCGGGTTTGAAGTTCAATTCTTGAACATCTGTTTCTCTCAGACAACGAGTTCGAGCGGAGCGCTCGGAGCGCTACACCGAAAGATGAAAAAGATCATGAAGTCGTAAGCCTCAGTTGGCTACAAACACGCCAGCGAGATCTGTTATTAATATCATACATTATCCTATTTAGACTTCTTGGCCAGAGCATATAAGAGAGAGCCTTTATCCCATGGATACAGATCTTGAGCCGAAATGTCATCCCCTTGAAGCATGATACCGTGAAGCCCGGACTTGTCGGCCAAGTCAACCTTCTCGACTGCACGAGGTTGAGAGAAGAAGTACAATGGAGGGTCCATATGATACCCGTAGAAGTAAAGCAGTGAGCCGTTCCCTCTGGGGTCCGCACCAGCATCATATACCGCTTCGGAGTAGCCATAGCCTCCGACATTGCATACGCGGAATGGGACGAAAAGAGGTATCTGAGGATGATCATGACAGCTGCCATCATCTGTTGTCAACAAATTGTTGAAGTTTCTAGTATACTCTTGATACACGGCCGAATGCTCGGTGAATGGTGGCGATCACGAAACATCCCCCAGTGGCCGCTTACCTCGAGGACGAACGTGTTGGGGTGGACGCCAGCCTGGGTAGCGTTGGTGATGACCTTCTTCGCGAACTGATTTGAGTTGAATGGGGGAGAAGATTTATCACAGGACGGCCAGAGAATTGAAAAATAGGTGTCCGCGATTGTTCCCAAACCCTCCTTCTTCACGATTTGCCACTCATCAGCCATGAACCTGAAAGGAGATTGAAAAGAGAACAAGACCGGCAGCATTCCGCAAGGCGTGGTTACTACGAAGATCATGAAGCGATTATACGGCGAGTTGAACGGAGGCCTCACCTCAGTGCTGTCTCCAGGCCCAACTTCTTCGTAATATCGAGGACTTCTCTCACCACTTTTATGTTTTCGTCTAGATCGTTAAGCCACAAATCCAGTCGAAAACCATCGACAGGATAACGCTTGACGAAATCTTTGGCACTGCTAAGGAAAGTCGTCCTGTGGAGGGTGGCAGGTCGATAGAGGCCAAAATCAGCCAGTATCTTCCCGCCCTTTTCCTCTGATCTTCTCTTCACATATTCGAATTCCTTCTCATCCCATGGGTGACCAAAGGGTTCCCAATCCAGTCTTATTGTACTGTTTTGTTTAATCGCGTAGCCTCCAAAAACAAAGTTTTTAACCCCCATGCCGAGGAGTTTGTCGAAGTAGAACTGCCAGGTGTAGTTGAGCGTCGGACAAAGTGTACTGTTCGAGCATGTAGGATCTTCTTTCACGTCCCATGGGAACTTCACCTCTTTATAGAAGTGCACTGGGTTAGCGCTTGAGGCGATTACCTCCATGACGGAGCAGCCGAGAATGTAGTACACGAACTGCACGGGGTTCCGCATCGTGTGGGTTAAAAGATAACCTTACGCTGGTAAAACTGCTACAGTGTGTTCCACGAACACTGTTTCTGGAACACAGCGTGAACACTGTTCCTTAGCGTAATCTAGAACGCATACTCATGCACGCGAGCGCAAGGGGTAGAACGAGGCTAGACGGTTGTCTGAGACTAATGATACGCAGTAGCAGTGAAGATACTGGCAGCGATGGTAACCGCGACCAGTACCGAACCAGGTGTCGGCTCGGCCACCATGGCTGTTACGTAGAGTATAGTCGCCACTATGTTGTCACTATAGTCCAGATGCGTGATCCCCAGCCAAGCACATGAGTGTGAGGGTGTGCAAACTGTCTACATAT
>JABANP010000322.1:0-58973 GCA_013115135.1 Perkinsus olseni | reverse complement strand
AAAGGGTGTCATCAGGTAGAAACTGCGCATTGGTAATGCGCATCTTTTTCGCGCGCGCCATCGTGATCGATTACTTTCCTTGCAGTGCGGGGAGACATATCTTAATGGAAGAGGATGATTCCTGAGCACAAGGATAAGTTTGTAGCTCCTCGGCTATTGGCATTACGGAAGTAGTGAGGTTAGACATAATAAGAAAGGTAATAATAATAACTACTAGTAATTATACCACAACTACAGCAGGGCCTACTAGAAAGAGAGTGATACATCATACTACCCCACCACCACCTACCTCCTGGATAGGGTACACACCGAACGCTGTAACGGCGGAGGATACGATACCAGTGTAATAGCAGCTGATATGTTAGTGTTGATGTAGCTATCAGGTATACTAAAAGGGATACTGGGAGTCAACAACAGGCGGTGATGAGCAGCCAGAGCCAGAGTTGGAAGTACTACTGCGAGTAGCATTGAAGGTGGTATCATCATGGTCATCAGGCCAACGCATGGTAGTGGGATAAGGGCTATAGCAGCAGCAAAGGTTATACAAGGGCAATGGAGGAGGTATTCACTTGATAGTAGCAGTGATGATAGTAGGACAGGGATGCAGGAGGGTACTCCTACTACTAGAGGGTAATATATCACAAGTACATGTTCATAACAATACTACCGGTATAGGGATGGTAATGCTGCAACAAGAACAACAGTGATACAACAATGGTTGCGGAGGTTAATAATGGAAGTAGCTGCACGTCACCAGACTACTACCACCAATAATGTAATATTCAGATTGATAAAGTTGGTATTACTATCCATGATGTAGATACTACCTAGTGTGTCGTCTGGTGATAGTAGTGTGAATGATAGGCCGCAGGGTGATGATACTCAGGGTGTCTATGGGTAGTAGTAGAAGCAGGAGAAGTCTAGTGTTGGTTATAGTATTTGGTATCAGACTACCTTCATCGAGTCAGAAGGATGAGAAGATCGATAATACTATAGCTACCTCTGTAATGGCCAAAGGTTCAGCGTCCACCAGGCCTGGTGCGAGTAATGGGAAGAGTGGTAACTCGTACAAGATGCCACGTATGAACGGGAATAGGGATAAACGGCCAACATTGAGTGATACACAAAAGAGGGTAATGACAGAAAGCATTGTTGTGGGGGTAGTGGTCCTGTCAGGCTGTAGTCGATAGATTAAAGAGAGTATTAGATGATAAGCAGGGAAGGGACAATGAGGACAGTCCAGCAGTGGAGGTAGTAGTATGATAGTAACACTATTCTAACACTACTACGAACGGTGAGGTACTCGATCGCCCTATCCCTTATGTGGCATCAGAGAAGGGTAACGGTGGGTTAGTAAAGATGGGGGAAGGGAAGGGTAGAAGAGGAGGATAGGCAAAGAGGAGGGGAAGGACGATAACAGGCCGCTGCCTACCTTATGTAAGGAGGGTAGAAGGCAAGCTGGGGTGGTGGGTACAACAGCAGCAGCAGTTGATGATGATGCTAGATCACCTACAGCAGATGGCAGCAGGATGGAGAAGGAGGTGATCTCATGGGTAGTGGTAATGCCCAGTACAACGTCATCATCAGGTATCATTAAGGATCCCGCAGCGAACCATTCGTAAGGGGATAAGTAGAGAGGAAGTTATGAGAATAGTATGGGATGAGTTACAGAGGGTAGTGGAGAAGAGGGGGAAAGTGTCCCTTACAAGGGTTACTCAAGGTAGTAGTAGTAGTAGCAATGATGAGGCACACTGATGAGTATGCTGCTCCTCCTGCTGCTGTTGTTGTAGTATCATCATACGGCCCCACATCCACCTCTGATGGTAGTGTAGTAATATCATTTCTAGTTAGAGGACACAGTATCGAGGATGCCATACGCGAATTGGAAGCACAGGTGACGTCGGTGATGGTGGTAGCAGCAGGTGGTAGAGTGTAGTATTGAGGGCAGGTTAAAGACCCTACTAGTTCACTCAGGACCGGACCGATAGGATCAATATTATGGGATAAGGAGGAAAGATAGTAAGGGATGATTTACTACTCATAGTCATCATCACAACGACTGCTATCAGTCGGTTATACGAAGTGTGTCGAGGGAATAGTAAGAGGAATGCTCGAGTAGTGAGGAGTACGGCAGCAGAAGCAGCAGCAGCTCGGCAACAGTGCGATGATGACATGCATGACAGTGGTGATGGCGGTAGTAGAAGGATGGATGGACGACATCATCATCGTCAGCAGCAGCCTAGCGTGTACAATACATTGAGGATCGACACAGGTAATATACTCAATAACGATGGACAACAGTGTTATCGTTGTTATCAGATAAACATCACTTTATACTGTGTGGCAATGGTACTGCTAGAGTCTTGTTACCAGAAGATACTCCCGCTAGGAAAGACGATAGGAAAGTAGTCATGTCTAGATGCCTACAACAGACGTATTGATGGACATGTTACCAGTATGATGATAGATGTTATTACTACCACCACCAGCAGCAGGATGCTCCTTGTGTTCATCATAGCAATGGTAAAGGACTGGCTACATATAGTTGTAGTCAAACTAGTCACATGATTCGTAACCATCATCATCATGTAGAAGGTGTTCCTAACCTACAGGTAGGGCCTCTCTGTAGACCATCCTCCCACCTTACTACAGATGCCTAACTCGAATACAACACCGACAACAGCACCACCAAGGCCTCCATCCTATACAATGGTAGTAGTAGTGATGGTAGTATGATCTCACCTTAGCTCATGTTAATAGGTGGATGGTGTATTACGCATACCGGGGTGTGGTATAAAGAGGGGTATATCGATGAGTAGAGCAATGAGTATGGCCCGCTTGCACTTAGAGACAGCTATGCCTGGTGTGATGGTCCATGTCAAACATATTCAACCTAATGGTAATGATCATACTAATATTACTACTCCTGATGATGGTAGTAGTTGTTGCTGTTGTATAAGGCACTGGTGAAGTACTCATAACATTCTCCTGTATGGGGCCTCATGCAGTGGCGGGTTTGGATAATCTGAAGAAAGAGGCAATGATGACGTGCCTATTAGAATGGTCATGGTATATACTATCAGGTATCAGAGAACAGTACCACTCCAGAGCCTTTGAAGGCCATAGTCACGACCAGGGGCATGCGCAGGTATTATCACCTCCCCTCACCGATTATGGGGTCTTCTTGTTTATGATAATGATTACTCAGAGTAAAGCTGAAAGAATTAGGGTTCAATAATGCAGCTATAATAAAGGATTCTATACTACGACATAGACTCAATAAAATAAGAAGGCTGGGTGTAATACCAACAACAACAGCAGCCTTCTATGAGTTAACCATCATCATCATGTAGGCATCTATCGATCCCCAAGTGTTTGATACGTCGTACAAGTCCGGTCATCAGTATTATCATATCATTACTCATCAATCGTAGAGGTAGGTATCATAGGTTGAAGCATGCTGTAGTCGCGCGGTAAAGATATCTCCATCATCGTATCATGCTCCCTGTCCCCGTCATCAGTTGTGGTAGGCGTCGTTCAGTCATGACGCTAGCACATGGTAGTATAATCACATTTATCACTGGACCATGCTGTACACTACGCATTAGTAACATAACCACTCCTTGATGTTGCTCTATTATTGTTGTGTTATAGTAAGTAGTTATGGACAGGGCTCCTCAGATAAGCATCATCATAATGTCCAATACGCCTGGCATACCACACCATCATGAATGTCCTCTAGATGATAGGGATACACAGCAGTCATCATCATCATCATTGTTGCCATGGAATTCTGTGAATCGTAATATCACATTATTGCAGCAAAGAGTGTAGCAAGGCAAAGGCAAAGATATATGTAGTTATGGCGTGATGATACACAGAAGAGTAATTAACAGGTATCATGTTGGTATAGCTATACCTGACCTCCTACCGCTACTGGCAAGGAGTGAACCCTCCGAGATGCTGGTATGATGATGATCGTAAACACCACCATCCCATGCATACTCTACACTTTAGGAAGGCCACGTGGACGACGGACACCCTCCAACAGTAGCAGCAGCAGCGGCAGTGGGCCCTAGGTCATCATCAATCCTACCATCTGGATCAAGTACTGCCACGACTGCCAACGACTACACTATGTCTGAGGATTGTCTTTCAGTTCGGGCATCGGTATTGAATCTATCGGTAGCAACGTTAGGGGCAGGGGCATTATCATTACCGATATGTATAGCTAGGTCGGGTGTCATTATCGGATCATCAATGTTAATATTACAAGTAATAACGATGGTTCGATGGTCCACACCACTGTTGACCTGTGAGCAGGCATGGTTATGCATAGAGAGTGTACGGATGATAACTGCATGTTTATCAATACTTGGTAAGCATTCTTATGAAGAACTTGTAGTGGAACTATTCGGTCAAAGAGCAGGGATAATCTTCGATATGCATATTGTAATAATATCAAATACTACTACTACCAATACCATGTTCAGTTGGAGAGATCATCATCATGATGATGGTAGATACTATTCAGTTTTGGTACGGGTGTAGGGTATCTCATCACTATAGGGGATATTGGTACGCAGGTAGCCATCAAGGTTATAGGAGTAGTACACCAATTAGCAGCATGGGGAACATGATGAACTATGTTAGGATGGTAACCAGTACTTCCCCTTCACCCTATTCACGGAGAGGACATCCTTCCTATGCTTCATCACTGTTGTAGTGCTAACACCACTATGCTTGGTTGATACAGTAATACTCACAGTCATCATCATCAGTAGTCTATCAACCCCGTGCCTGCTGCTGCCTGTTGCTGCTCAGCTCTCATCATTACGGTTTGTATGCCTCATTGGTATGGTATGTATAGTATATCTTATGATAGTAGTAGTGATGGAAGTACTAACACATGGGGGTATGAGTGAATCCCTCAACAGCTGGTCTCAGGTAGCACAATCATCCATCAATATTGGTATAGGTATCATCATCATTGTGGTGGTGGCAGGTATTACTCCCTACCCATGGTATATTACCCTGTGCATCCTCTATTGCCCTCCTTACCTTTGCTTTCTGTTGTCAGACTAACGTCCCTGCAATATTTACTGATCTAGATAGACGGTAGTAGTGATACTACGGTCGATCATCATCATCATGATGATTATGATAAGGTCATTCAATCGTATGAGGAGAGTAACCCTCCAAGCAGTACTGCTCTGCTTTATATTATATTCAACTATTGGTATTGGGGGCTTCTTAGCATGGGGTACTGATACACAAACTTCAGTATTACTCAATCTCAAGTAGTAATACCACACTTTTCACAATCGAAGTCAGCATGATAATGCTCGGTTACCACTACTGTTGTTGTTTTTAGGGATGAGTTCGTATCAGGCAATAGAATAGTAATGGTAGCATACATATGCATGTGTTTGGCTGTTGTATTATCATTCCCCAGTAATATACTACCTATCAAGTTTACTGTTGAACAAATGCTATGGTAAGAACCGAACAACAACAACATTACGGGAACAGATAAGTAGAAGAATTATCAGTTACTACTATGCAGACATGAGCCATGACACCCGTACTGCCATACCAATGCTTATTGCTATACTAACCTGCATTCTTAGCCTACTACTAGCAATCGCCATACCACAAGTCCGCCGCCTCATCGTCAGCAGCAGCCCTTATTCTTGCTGGTACTCAGATATCAATTGTATTCGAGTTGGTAGGAGCATATGCTGGATCTATCATAGCGTTCGTATGCCCAGCAACTTTCTATATAACCATCGTGCCTGGTAGTGTATTATCAAGGAGAAAGAGGAAGGCTGCATTCATCTTAATGCTCGGGTAATTTACCATTATTCGTGTCATCCACGGAAGACTCCCCTCAGGATTGTATTTTTAATACTCGGTACGACAACAGCGATCATGAACATAATGAAAACTAGTGCAGCTGCTACTCCTAATTTAAATTCTAGTACCATTGCACCTGCAGATAGCGTTGGTGGTAGCAGTATGAACTATAATGATGCTATTCGTATAAGATATTAGTTGTACCATGCTTAGTTTAATAATTTATTACTATCATCCTCGCCATACAGTTTCATCATAACGACCCGTCTCGTTGCTCAGCGCTGTGGAAGCAGAGCGATGGTTGTTGGTATTACAACAATGATCTGCAGTGTTTTCCATCACCACTATAATAATGAGTACGGCTCATTACGGTAGGGCAGTACCAGTGGGCCTACGACGATTCCCCAATCTTAAGGCAAAGATGATTAAAGATTCTAAAAGGGTTAGATTCCCTACAGACCTACCGCCAGGCTTCCATATTGTTATACTCATGTTCAAGAATAATCATCATTGGGATGCTGGTAGTAGTAGTGGTAGTTGGAGTAGTAGCATTGGTATTGTAGTTGTTGTTGTGAGGTACATGGCATGGGTTATATGATAAAGTGTCTCAGCTCGTTGATCATGCTCATAGATCTATATTAAAGGAATATGAAGGAGTGTGTGCTGTTGATGATGATGATCTGCCACCGTTTACACCTCCCAAACTATATTACTTATGGCTGTTTGGAAGGTAGCATCGCAATCATCATCATCATGGCCATCATCACCATGACCACCTGCTCAGGTTCCGATGGTTGTGGAGCTACTTTTGGATAAGACGATGTCGCAAATGGGCAGCGGCAGCATCATCGAGAGAAGGAGGAGAGGGGCAGCCCATCATGCCAGGAGAGGATAGGATCTTAGTAGCATACACTGATAAGGTAACAACCCCACTACTCATGCTGCTGCTGCTGCTGGTAGCACTGCAGCATCGTATAGATTCATCATTATTGTTCAGGAATGGTTTGAGAAGAGATTAGGTATCATTAATGATGGTCGGCCATACGTTTTATTAATGAAGAATAATGGCAAAGTGCTGTTGAAGGGGATGAGTGTATTGACTATGATTGGTGTACAGGTGCTCTTCTGCCATCATGGTCATTATGATCCAAACCTTCATGATTATGGTATTAGGAAGGCAGTTCGGGAGGAGATGGAAAGAAGGGAGAATGCTATCATTAAAATAGCTGCTAAGAATACTGCAGCTAACCCCATGTTAGAAGTGCCCTCTACATCTGATGTTCATGATGATGATAATGCTAGCGATGAACGATGAAGCTTTTCATGATACTCGTTTCTGTGTGTTTCGGTCCAGCTTTGAGTTGATTGTAGTAGAAGAGTTGAAAGGGAGACCGGGTACACCGGAGATAGTTACTTACGATAACCATTATTCAGAGAGCTGGGTTTAGTAGCAGTCAATTAATCAGAACCTATTCAGGCTCATAAGACCGTCGTGCTGTTTATCATCATTATGTAATAGTCATTAGTGATAGTCATCTAGAGTCGAGCTGCATTTTTTTGTTTTTCAAATGAATGATATTCAGAGAGCTGGGTTTAGTAGCAGTCAATTAATCAGAACCTATTCAGGCTCATAAGACCGTCGTGCTGTTTATCATCATTATAAAGTAATTAGTAATAGTCATCAGAGTGAGCTGAGTTAATAATATTTGAATCAGATCCTACGACAAGTAGGCTATTCATAAGACCGTCGTGTTGTTTATCATCATTATGATTATCATCTAATCGACCATTTTCGGAGTATTCAGAGAGCTGGGTTTAGTAGCAGTCAATTAATCAGAACCTATTCAGGCTCATAAGACCGTCGTGCTGTTTATCATCATTATAAAGTAATTAGTAATAGTCATCAGAGTGAGCTGAGTTAATAATATTTGAATCAGATCCTACGACAAGTAGGCTATTCATAAGACCGTCGTGTTGTTTATCATCATTATGATTATCATCTAATCGACCATTTTCGGAGTATTCAGAGAGCTGGGTTTAGTAGCAGTCAATTAATCAGAACCTATTCAGGCTCATAAGACCGTCGTGCTGTTTATCATCATCAATCCGCTACATTTCGTCGCACACTTGGCTCCCCCACCTCCCAGCAGCTCATAATTTTCAGGGCGAGCGCTTTTTTCATAATTGATCGATTAGTCGATCGATAGCCCTTCGAGGAAGTGTGATTGCACCCCCTATCCAAGATGGCAACCGCAGCAAGTCAAAAGCAGGTCTCCAAGAAGCGTAAGTTCGTCGCTGATGGCGTGTTCTACGCGGAGCTTAACGAACTCCTTACTACTATCCTTGCTGAGGATGGTTACTCTGGTGTTGAGGTCCGTGTGACTCCTATCAAGACCGAGATCATCATCCGTGCTACTAGGACTCGTGAGGTCCTCGGTGAGAAGGGTCGCAGGATTAGAGAGCTCACTGCTCTTGTCGAGAGACGTTTCGATTTCCCGGAGAACTCTGTCGAGCTCTTCGCCGAGCGTGTCGACAACCGTGCCCTCTGCGCCCAGGCTCAGGCCGAGTCTCTCCGTTACAAGCTTCTCGGTGGTCTTCCCGTCCGCAGGGCTGCCTATGGTGTATTGAGGTTTGTTATGGAGAATGGTGCCAAGGGTGTTGAGGTTACCGTATCCGGTAAGTTGCGTGCTCAGCGTGCTAAGGTTATGAAGTTTGCTGATGGTTATCTTCTCTCTACTGGTACTCCTAAGGAGATGTATGTCGACCAAGCTATCCGTAACGTTGACATGCGTCAGGGTATTCTCGGTATCAGAGTTAAGATTATGATGGCTTATGATCCCGAGGGTAAGAGTGGCCCTAAGACTCGTCTTCCTGATGATATCACCATTCATGAGCCTAAGGAGGATACCGTCTTCCCTGTTGAGGCCGCCGCTGAGGAGCAGCCGACTGAGGAACAGCAGCAGCCTGAGGCCGCCGCCCCCGCTGAGGAGGCCCCTGCTGCTGTCGAGATGACCGCCTAAGTAGCCTCATGATGACGATGATTATGGTCAACATTCCCATTGCCTACCACTACTATTGAGACCAATGTTGACGAGCCGCTACTTGCTATCCTGCTTCGGGTATATTCTCAACTTGTGTTTAGTACAATGATAATGTTGGGACTATTGGGGTGTTACTGAACTCAACATTCGGGAATAGTCTCATTAAGGTCGTTCAATAGAAGGTTGGGGCGGCAGCCGCTTTGGCATATCATCAACTTCACCGTTATCAACTGCATTGATAACTGTGTGTGATAATGTGATATTCTTTGTCTTATGTTGTAGTGCCCTATAGGCTGCTGCAGGCAAATGGGTTGGTATATCCTTCTTCTGTAGCTGACCATCAGCTGCCTTAGATTTGTCTATCATTGTTGGAGGTTCGGCATCATTATGTAATAGAAGATTGGATACATCTGAAGGGAATAGTCGAACTATCGAATATCAACAGCATTATTACAATCTTTTGGAATAACTTCCTCCTTTCGGTTTAATGTATCATCAACAGCTGCTGATGCTGCAGTAGTAGTCTCACGGAATATCTCGTCGTCGAGGCCCTTGGGTATTTGCCGTTGAACGCCGTGTTGTGGACGATGTTCGCTCTTCTCGTTATCATTAATAATCCCAAACCGAGCCGTTTGCTGCAGTACCTCATCATACTTATGAAAGTCCCTGATAATATTACTGAAGGCGTGGATTGGCAATAGTGAGTCATCATTAGTACCCAGTGGTGGAGGGCGTCCCTTCAAGTGCAATCATATCGTTCTTGTGTGCTGCAGCGGTATTATCATTATGGTGGAATGCGTTAGTATGTGCGAAGGCTTCGTGATGATGATAATACTCATCTGCAAACAGCCCACGTCAGTGCCCCGTCCGCGCGACTCTCTTATTCTCACTCCTTTCCCCATTCCCTGCCTCTTCGCATCTTGTCCTTGGGATACAACATAGTAACCTGGTAGATATTCTACACAAGCATATGCTGACATTAATACCACCTTCTCCCCTTCTCCTATTATCCAATTGTTCTGCCACATGATGGTTGGCTTCATCAAGAGCTCTCTGCCACTGCCTTACTCTATTAATGCTATTACCCCCCTGGGCATGATACTGTTGCACATTCTAACAGTAGATAGTGATGCATATGAATCATCAGCCCTATCGGTAGTATTACATAATTCACTTTATCTCTTTTTCTGAGCATCCTCTCAACAGCGTTAGTAACTTGTTGTAGGGCATCTTTATGGCCTCCTAGTTCACGATAAAGATCAGCTAATGAAACGTATCTATCGAGCATAGTAGTTCCTACACCAGCAATGACCACCTCCCTCTTACCCTGATGAGATTGTTTTATTATTATCGACATGAAATGGAGCTCCCCCTTGCTGATGTGCACGTTGCGGAGATCTCCCTCTACTACTGTTAGGATGCTGAGGACGTCTTGAATGCTGTTGATGATGGTTATGGTGCCCAGGTGTATGGTGATAATCTTGCAGCATTGTTGATTGTCTGTACTGATGACGTTACTTCTCATTAAAGCAGACTAGACTTACTCTCGTGTCACCACTGCATCATCATCGTCAGTATTCTGATCCCTCTCGTCTCGTATTACATGATCATTAATATTCTTATCCGGTGATTCTACTTCCACTGTCGTATTAGCCTTCCTTAGCGAGTGTATACGCTCGTAGTGATGGTAATGATTCAACTGATTCTTATTATTGTTACTGTCGTTGTTATTCTCCTGTCTAACCAATAATAGAGTAGCTTCACGTTGTAAGTACTCCAAGCCTCGTCTATGACGTGCTAATGCCTGTTACACAACAGCCACCACCACCACCATGATCGCCGTCATCAGCAATGCATCAACAATCATTACCTTAGCCAATCTAACATCTCTTCCCTTAGCCTCTCGTATTAAAGTGACAATGAGTTCATGTCTTAAATTACGATTAGACATCATCACATTATTCCCAGCCACGATAGTGATAGCTTCCGTATGACGATTGTCCAAGTCCAGTATGTGCAACTTATGGTCTTCTAAAGCCTGATTGTGATCATCATGAGGCCTTCCTTCATACTACATAATGTTCACCTTCTCCAATGCTGTTTGCCATTCAGTGGCGCTCCTCAAGAGGTTATTCATCTCACGACGGCATTCCCGGCGTGTTGGCAGTTTACGTCGAGTTAATCGATCTACTAAATCATGATGTGACTTCAGTACCTTTCATGATGATAACAATAACAAGACGCTCGACGATGCTCCGCTATTATCACCCTTCCCATTTCTAACTCCCTTCTTTTGGCATTCATCAGGGCTTTATTGAACTGTTCCTCGTCAACATTCCTTGCTGATACTCCTTCCACGTCTGAGGTCGGCGTAAAACCGCCCCTCTCCATGTTCCCCATCATACCTCATTTTGGCACTCATCCTTTCTGGTGATTCGCTATCGCTGTATCGAGATGTCACTCGAGCAGCATGATACGATCCACCTATCGTTCAGCTACACGCATGCCTCATCGGATGAGTATTACCGGGATGGGGGTATGACGACTCCTCCCTCCAGTTGGTATCCACTGTGATGATGATGATGATGTATCATGATCATCCTCTGGAGTGGGATATGACACAATCATCATTATCACACTAATGTTAAGGTAGTAGTAACCCTCATCATGACAACACTACTCGGACAAACACACTAGAAGCATCATCATCATCATCAATAACAATTACTTAATATGACCACCATAATATTAACACACATGAGATAATAATAAGAACATCACACTTAGTAGAATAGAGTGCACGGTTCACCTTCCGGCTGGAACCTCAGTTCAGTGGTCTTGGTAGCATCAGCAATAACCCCATACGTAATACCAGTACATGACGATAATGATGATGAGTAGCAGTAGTAGGAGAGTGATGATAGTGTTGTTGTTGGTGGTCGAGGGGTTGTTGTTGTTATCAATTCTGATACTTCAATAATAATGGGTATATGCTACGGAAAGCATTACTTATATCATCTCTATTTTTAGCACCAGTAAATACAATCTTTCCTGATACAAATATTAACAAAGCAACTTTAGGTTCGAATAAACGGAATACCAGACCAGGATATATTTCCGGTTCATAACTACAATACGAACGATGTTCATAAGCTAATGCTTCCAAACGTATTGGGAATCTGACATCCGCTGATGCAACCATATTCTCAATTTTAAATTTCCTAAATCTTGCACCAGGGTAACCACTTTTTATTACAATTTTCGCAACCTTCTTCGCCGCATCTTTTGCTGTTATTTCAGAATTACTACCAGTGACCATAACCTTACCAGTGCCATATAACATAGCAGTTGCTTTTGGTTCTCTGAATCTTATTACTACTGCATTAACTTTCCGAGGATTATATTCAGCATTACGTGCTTTGAATGCTACTTTCTTCAAATCAATAAGACCACTACCATCATCATGATCATGACCATCATCGCTATGTCGTCCATTGATACCCAATTCAACTGATGCTATAACATTCTCTAATACTGGATATACCGATTCTGGTATTATACCATCTTCCCCATCATCATTAGTAGTAGTCATGATAATGTTATCATCACTACCATTTGGACTTGTTGTTGTACTTGTAACTGTTTCATCATAACAACCATCTTGCTGTGCTGATGCTAACACATTATTATCCGATCCATCAACATTACCTGAGGATGATCGACGATTGAGAGAGAAGTAGATGATCATCGACATGAGGACCAGCAGCCCCCACAGCATGTCAGTAATACTTGAGTGACTTATATCAGATATCTTAGAGTAGCCTACATGCCTATAATGCCGCGAATGACTACACTAGACGGCTAATTCGAACATTTGGACACATAGCAGTGTTGATGGGACTTCGTACGGAGCACAGCACAGATGGCAGAACTTCGGTTATGGCGAGGGAGGAAGGATAGCTGTCTACTCCACATGGGGATTGCTCAGCCAACTCCTCCGCCTTCCTCTTCGATCTGCCTTAACTGGGTGGTGACGGTTCAGCCGCTGAACTAGGATGGACATTGAGGCTGCCGAGTGGTCTCTTAGCGAACCACTGATCGCTAGAACCCTGAGTAGTGTTCATGATGCTGCTGTCGGAGGAGATGCAAGTATGTTCTTCCATAACTCCAATACACTACTGCGTTGGAGTCCACAAAGAATCTCGAGGCAGCAGCAGCAGCAGCCTGACTCAGTGGTACCACTCGAGCTCATCAATAGTAATCATAGGATTCATAAGGATGGTGATTATTAGGGAAGAAAAATGACATGGACAATAGTTTATACGATCAGTTGATGATGCCAGGCTGCTGCTGCTGCTGGTAATAGTAGTAGTATCATACATTCTCAGGAAGTGCCCATGGGGTCCCTCACTACCATCATGACGATAATAATGACAACATATACAACATGATGTGGGTAATCGAACACCTCCATGAGCACCATCTATCATTACCTTCCGTAGCAGTAGAGCCTCTTCTGAGAGTTGGTACTGAGCGTATTGCTGTTGATAAGGCATCCCCAACATCACCTGAACAAAGATCCTATAGATGATGATGATGCTAGTGGTGGTAGTGTTATGAGTAATACCTCCTCCACCACCTTCCGATCCGAGAAGGTCCAATAGGAATTCATCAGTGGTGGTCGTAGTAGTAGAAGGAGATGATGGTATGTCTATCATAGTAATATCCAAGATGCTATTACTACCACTCTGGATGGGTTTGGTAAACAAGTGGTATGATGATGATGTTGTCATCCATCCCTGAGGATTACCAATCATGACGAGAGAATGGTTACACTGGCGAATTGATCACAACCAAACAGCATCTACTTTTAGATATCGTTGTTGTTATGCTAGCAGCAGCAGCAGTAATAGCAGAAGAAGGAGTAACGGTGGTGATGATGATGACGTGATGAAGGACGACGTAATAGTAATAGTTGTTGTTGATGCTGCTTGAGGATAGCAGTGTCGTTGTTGTTGGTGTTATCTGCTATTTAGTTACAATAATGTAACGTGTGGTACTAGATACAGTAGAATACATAATACTACCAGTCCAATAATAGACAACAACAACAACAACCGAAGGAGGAAGAGGATGAAGAAGGATAAGGAGAGTATTATTGATGAATGTGAGCATAACGTGATAATGGTGATAATAACAATACTACAGGTAGTATGGAATACAATAGTTATACCAATCCGGCTGGTAGACGTTACATGACTCTACAATCTTTGTACCATCCCATACGTAATACCACCACATGACGATAATGATGATGATGAGTAGCAGTAGTAGGAGAGTGATGATGATAGTGTTGGTTGGGTTGTTGTTGTTGTTATCAATTCTGATACTTCAATAATAATGGGTATATGCTACGGAAAGCATTACTTATATCATCTCTATTTTTAGCACCAGTAAATACAATCTTTCCTGATACAAATATTAACAAAGCAACTTTAGGTTCGAATAAACGGAATACCAGACCAGGATATATTTCCGGTTCATAACTACAATACGAACGATGTTCATAAGCTAATGCTTCCAAACGTATTGGGAATCTGACATCCGCTGATGCAACCATATTCTCAATTTTAAATTTCCTAAATCTTGCACCAGGGTAACCACTTTTTATTACAATTTTCGCAACCTTCTTCGCCGCATCTTTTGCTGTTATTTCAGAATTACTACCAGTGACCATAACCTTACCAGTGCCATATAACATAGCAGTTGCTTTTGGTTCTCTGAATCTTATTACTACTGCATTAACTTTCCGAGGATTATATTCAGCATTACGTGCTTTGAATGCTACTTTCTTCAAATCAATAAGACCACTACCATCATGATCATGACCATCATCGCTATGTCGTCCATTGATACCCAATTCAACTGATGCTATAACATTCTCTAATACTGGATATACCGATTCTGGTATTATACCATCTTCCCCATCATCATTAGTAGTAGTCATGATAATGTTATCATCACTACCATTTGGACTTGTTGTTGTACTTGTAACTGTTTCATCATAACAACCATCTTGCTGTGCTGATGCTAACACATTATTATCCGATCCATCAACATTACCTGAGTATGAATGATAAGATACCCCCTGAAAGACAGCAGGCTGTTTTTGTGTCCCCTACCGGATGGTATCATCTGCCGTTCTCTTCCTTCTTCTTCTTGTTGTTGTTGCTTCTGGTCGTCATGACCAACCAGCAGTGAGTCGATATCAAAATCTGCCAGCATGTAGGGGAGATAACAACAACTATTAGAGAATGGCATACAGTGATGGTGGTGGCAACGCAAGAGTAGGGATGATCTGCACAGATCAGTATGGTGGTGGTGATGGTCAATGTTTGTATTGTGTTAATAATGGATATATACTGCAGAATGCTTTGGTAATATCTTCTAATGTCCTGGCACCAACAAAAGATATCTTACCAGATACATATATCATAATAACCATTTTAGGATCGAACAGTCGGAATGTTAAGCCAGGGGATAACTCAGGTTCGTAAGTAGCATATGCACTATGATCATAGGCTAACCTTTCCAAACGTATTGGGAATCTTACATCAACTGATGCTATCATATTCTCAACTTTAAAGTTATTCAACTTTATACTAGGATTATGTGTAATCTTCCTAAGGAGCTTTACTACTTTTTTACCAGCCTTCTTTGCTAATTCAATAGTATATGCACCATTAATCATAACCTTGCCATTACGATAAATGTGGCAAGTGGCTTTAGTAGGGTTAGTAAATCTGATTACCGCACAATTCTGTTTACGAGGGTTATACTCACAATTACGGAGTTTAAAAGCAATGTCTTTGATATCAATAATATCAGCATCATCATTTACGCAGAGCTCGAAGGATGCGACAACATTGTCCAATACTGGATTCATACCATCAGGTATCATATTATTTGGCAACATCATCAATATCATTAGTAGCAACATAACCATTATTATGCTTAACCATAGCCCCATCCTCTGTAGACAGAGGCTGCTGCTGCTGCTGATGCTGGTCTTCTTCTTCTCCTTGTTGTTGTTGTTGATCGTCAGTTGTTGCTAGTAATGCATCATCGATTGATGTGAGGTTATTGCGGTTATCACCACCACCACCTTCAAAAAAATAGTCCGGAGTGAGAATGCTAGATGGACCAGACATACTCATAGTACCAGACGCAATCGTCAAACAATCTATGATGGGGAGTAGACAGCAGAATAGTTGCGCCCATATCGATTGGAATGGCGTGCGCTAGTCGCATTTATGACAGGGGGCCTTGTGTGGTGGGGGAGTTTAGTAGAGCTTACGTTCCTTGTAGTAGTTATTGTTGTGATTATGTCTGGTGTTATTGGTATTGATTTGGGTACTGCTGATGCTATTGTTGCATCAGTTGGGCGAGGTGTGGTAGACATTGTACGGAATGAGGTGTCAGAAAGGAAGACTCCCTGTGTGGTTGGATTTACTGATAAAAACAGATTAATCGGTACTAATAAGCATGCTGCTAGTGATGATCAGGGGACTCTCGTCATCATCATCAGGCGAAGCTGCTATGACGTCCATAAAATCAAATTATAAGAATACGTGCCGTAACCCTAAACAACTATTGGGAAGATCATCGCCTGATGATGAGGAGCTCAAGAAGGAGAAGTTCTTCCAGATATGTGATAATGCTATTGCTGATGATGGTAACAACAACAACAACAGTAGGGGTACTCTCTTGGTAATGGTTGGTAATATTCAGGTACTGCTGGTTATCGTGTATCCTATCTTGGTGAGGAGAGGGTATTGTCAGCTACTGTCGTTACATCTATGTTATTATCTAAGTTGAAAGATACTGCTGATGCATTTACCTCATCCAATAGTAAAGATGTTGTTATCGCTGTACCATCATATTTCCAAGATACCCATCGTCACGCTGTATTGGACGCTGCTCGCATTGCTGGCCTCAACTGTTTAAGGGTTATGAATGATTCCACGGCTACTGCACTAGCATACGGTATTTATCGTTCTAACGAGTTCAGTGATGATATTACTAAGCCAACTATAGTAGCATTCACTTCCGTTGGTGCATCACACTTTGGTTGCTCCGTCGTTAAGTTCACTAAGAGCCATCTTACTGTACTTGGTGAGGCTATTGATACCACTGTTGGTGGTCGATATATTGATCAATTGTTGATGGAACATTATAGTCAAGAGTTTACTAAGAAGACAGGTTTGGACCCTCTGAAGAATGCTAAAGCTAGATTTAAGCTCGAGGAGGCTGTGAACAAGGTGAAGAAGATCTTATCTGCCAACAATGAGGCGGTATTGGGGATTGAATGCTTGATGGAAGATGAAGATATTGTAGGTCCTTATCATCATCATCATTTAAGAGTGCTATTCATTAGTATTCTTTTCTTGTTGTTTTCAGAATGCTGTTGTAACTCGTGATAAGTTGGAGGAGTTATGTACCCCAATGATTGGTAAGATGCAATCAGTAATGGACCGAGCATTGAAGGAGGCCAATGTTACTGCTGATGATCTACATTCTGTTGAGATCATTGGTGGTGTATCTCGCGTGCCATTCATACAACGTACCATTGTTGATACCCTCCACAAGGATCTATCCCGAACCCTTAATGCTGATGAATGCGTTGCTCGTGGTTGTGCACTACAAGCCGCCATGTTGTCACCGTTATTCAAGGTTAGGTAATATACAACACTCCCAAACAGCCTCACTCATCATTCCTCTTTTCAGGGACTTCGCTGTCACTGATTTCACCCAGCAAGGTGTTGAGGTTGCATGGAAGGCCGCAGCAGCAGCAACTAGTACTGGTGATGATAGTGAACAACAACACGAACGAGCTGATGATGATACTTCTGATGGTTCTGCATCTATTAAAAGGACTGAAGTTTTCCAACCACGGTCGACGCTGAATATGGTTAAGATGCTCACTTTCTATCGTAAGGATGCCTTCGATCTATGGGCCCAGTATCCTAACTCGAAGGATGCGTCGCTCGGAAGATTCACTGTGCAAGTCCCTCATAGTGATGGTGCTCCCAAGAAGATTAAAGTTAGAGCTAAGCTCAGTCTACACGGTACGTTCAGCATAGAGAATGCCACTATGATTGAGGAAGAGGAATATCAAGTTGTTGAGAAGGAACGTCGACCTAAAGACAAGCAACAACAACAACCTGCTGGTGCTGATGATGATGTGAACATGCCGGACGCCTCCCCTTCAGCTACTACCACTACTAATGCTGATCATGATGTTAATATGCAGCCTGCTGAGGTAGTAGTGGTAAACACTACAATGCTGCTGCTATCAATGTGTCATTATTATTGCTCGTTGCTTTCAGACTGCTGCTAGTGATAAGGAAGAGTATGAAGAGGTTGAAGTTACGAAGACCAAGACACGTACCAAGAAGACTGAGATACCCATCATACGTAATGCATCATCATCATCGCTATTGTTGTTATTGTTTTATGTGGCAGGTTGTGGTGTACCCGGCATGACGGAAGAGCAGCTCATTGCTGCTGAGGATGATGAGTCCAAGATGAGGGGTATTGATAGAGAAGTTGCTGAGACTGATGAGAAGCGAAATGAATTGGAGAGTTATGTATTCGAGAGCAGGTAGGTGCTGATGATGGTGGTACTCATGATGCTAGTACTACTACTACTGCTGATCAGGGATAAGATAAGTTCACCATCATCCAAAGTGGTATGAGTTCCTGAGTGCTGCACAGAGAGATGAACTATCTAATATACTTATGCAAACTGAGGATTGGATATACGACCATTACGATGTAATAACCCTTCACCTCTAGCAGAGCAGATGATGATGATCATTATCATGGTGTTCAGGCTACCAAAGCTGAGTATATGGATAAGTTGATAGCGATACGACCATTGGGAGATGGAGCTGAGTATCGTGCATCAGAAGCATCCTTGAGACCAGAGGCAGAAGCTAAGACACAAGATGCTATACAGAAGTATAGATCCTTAGCACAGTCACCTGATGTTGCTTACTCACATATTGCTATTGAAAGGAAGCAGCATATCATTGATGAGTGTCAGAAGTTGGAATCATGGTTATCTCAGCAGAAGGCATTACAGGCACGTCAACCTCTCTATGATACCCCAGTTTATACTGTAGCTGACCTCAATGCTAAGACTGATGCTCTTATTAAACTAGCTGATGGTATATTATCTGAGAAGCCCCCCAAGAAGGAAGAGAAGCAGCAGAGCACCACGACCAATGATGCGTCCGAGTCTCCTTCTGCTGATGATACTCCTGCTGCTGCTGGCGGCGATAATGGTGAATCTAGCGAAGAGGAGGGAGGTGCTGGCGGCCCTACTGTTGAAGAGGTCGATAGTTCCTCGCCTGATGCTTCTACTAAACATGAGGCCTCCCCTAAGGATATGGATGTTGATTAATCCTCCTATGATAATGATGATATGCTTTTGATGTGACCTCAGTATTATATTATCAACATCGTCATCATCATAAGCATCAGCGTCAGCAGCAGCAGTGGTAGCATTATTGCTACTCTATACCAATACTCGTACCATCTCTCGTAGCCCCATCGAGAAGGCAATGGTTAATCAACAACAATAACAAACACTGTACTAAGAAATGTAATGATAAGACACCCCAAAAGGCGATGATTCCACCGTCGTTATTCCTATTACTACTCCCATCATTGATAGAAGTAATAGTGCTGATCCATCGTCGTCATCGTCGTCGAAGCTTTCATCCATCAGGACGTTGTTGTGTTGTTCTAGTAGATGGATGGGCAAATGGATTACAATTGTGCAGGGCGGCGGTTATACTTGTTGTTATAAAGTATGTCAAACTTTAAGAGTATATCGTCCTTCGATAATCCATTACAAGCCTTCAATTATTACTTTGATAATATTTATATACCAGCAGGGCATCCTGACCTAGCGAGAGGACAGCGAGTTGATCATGATGATGGAGAAAGAGGAAAAGAAGGATGGTGGAGATCTCTATGTGAAGCCTTCATGGATCTACAACAATCATTGCAGTCTGAAGGATATACATTATCTAATAATGAAGACGATGATGTCGAAGAAGTTCATACAGATTCTTTGTTACTTCTAACTTTACCTTATGTAATTGCTGATTGTATGAGCCATTATATAGATTGTATGGCAATTACCAAGAGGAGCAGTAAGAATCTTATGAAGGTTAAAACTTACTTGAAACAGTTTATAACCATCATAACAGCAAGGTTGAAGATAATTGATTATCATTCGTCATTATTGGGAACTGGTGACGACAGAGATGCTAAAATAAATAGACGAAGAGAGGAAAAGCGGCTGAAACAGAAATATATGAATATAAAGTATCATCTTAACAATGGCAAGGATGATGATGATGAGGAGTTCGAACGAGATTGTTATATATCCCTGATTAAATACTTTACGTTGTTATCTGTGGATGAGGTTAGAATGCTAGAGATCGAGATTAAGTGTCTTCAACAGAGAGAAGCCGATTGTGACGATGATGATCGTGGTCGTGGTCGAGAGAATGAGTAAGGTTATGCTCCCGTCGTCTATGAGTAATTATCATTAGTCTTCAGCCTACGCCATGCACCGGCGACCATGGAGAGGCGACAACCATGGGTTGTACGATTGGATGCCCCTACTGTTGCTGCTCCTGAATCAAGAAGGAACAGATTGAATGTTAGAGATCAAGTGTTCAAGTAATACCATCATAGTTAATAATGTAGTTGATAATTACCTCAGACCCGATATACCTATGCCAACTATGACTCTTGATGAATGGGCTAGACTTGAGCAGCAGAATCTCATCTCATCGTCAAACAATCAACAAGAGCAACCCCGAGAGGGTGATGCTTCTTCCGATAGCAGTAGTGATGACAACAGCGATGAAGAAGCGGAGTTGAAGGCGCGTAAATGGGATGATTGGAAAGATGATCACCCCAGAGGAGCTGGCAATAAAATGACCAATATTGGTTAAACCTATTACCATACTGTTTCTATATATTTGCCGTGTTGTCGATGAGTTGATGACAGTGATGATTGACCACTCCTCCTCACACAAGTCAGTAGAACTACTCATGGAAACTGGTCTTGTCCCCTCAGACAGGTAAGTATAAAAACTCTACTATCTTCTACTACACCATCAGTGATGACTGATGTGGAAAAACCCATATTCGATATTAGCAAAAAATCAATGACTGCTAGGACGGCTGGCGAGGACACAAGTCCATGGTAAAACTATGATAATAATAACCACCTTCTCCTCCCCTTCATACTCCGGTGATTGTGTGATCAACGTATCAACAAAACGATGAGGATTATGATTATGATCAGCAGCTTCCTCGTCTGTTCATCTATAACCTGCGTTTCTTATTCTTCTCATAACCATTAGACACAGGAGTAGGGGTGGTAGTAGTTTCATTCTCGTAACGAATATTCCTATGTTTATGATACTTCGAGGCTTCTTCACTACCCCTTCGTTGCATCACCTTGAGTATAAGAATGTTTACCAGCACCAGCAAGATGACCTTTATCAACAATAAGATACTCATTACGTAGAGGCTTACCATCAAAAAAGGCTTCGAGTATCTCAGCAGTACCAGCAGCATAACGTGTTTGAGCTGATAGTGTAGTACCACTCACATGAGGTGTCATTGCATGATGTGGCATATCTCTCCATGGATGATCTTCTGGAGCAGGCTGAGGGAACCATACATCACCAGCATAACCACCCAGATGACCCGCCTCCAATGACGCCCTTATAGCATCTCTATCGCATATCTTACCTCTAGCTGTGTTAACTAGGTAAGCACCTTTCTTCATCTTTACTTAGGAGAGTAGCATCAAATAGATGTTCAGTTTGAGGATGTAGTGGGCAATTTATGGTAACAACATCACATACTTTAACCATATCCTCGACGCTATCGTGATAGATCAAACCAAGCTCCTTCTCAACATCTTCCGATAGACGATAATGATCAGTATAATGAAGATGCACATCAAACGGCTTTAGACGCTTGAGTACAGCTAGTCCAATCCTACCAGCAGCAACAGTGCCAATGTGCATGCCTTCAACATCATAAGATCTACTAACACAGTCGGCTATGTTCCAACCACCTTCAACGACCGTTTTGTAACAAGGTATGTAATTGCGTACCAGACTTAAGATGAGCATAACAACATGTTCGCTAACGGATATAGAATTAGAATATGTGACTTCAGCTACGGTAACATTATTATTGCAAGCTGCTTCCAAATCAACATGATCAGATCCAATACCAGCAGTGATGCATAGCTTCAACTTGGATGCCATCTGGATACGCTTTTCGGTCAAATAAGCAGGCCAAAATGGTTGACTAATAACGACAACTGCATCAGGTAGATGCTTCTCAAATTCACATCCATCACCATCCTTATCAGATGTTACAACAAACTCATAACCATGTTTTTCCACCAACTGACGGATACCAAGTTCACCGGATACACAACCGAGTAGAGTACCAGCCTTGAAATGCACATCTTTAGGGGTTGGTGCAGTCTGGCCACCGGGATAATTACTTATAGTGGGTATATCATCTCTAGCATACTTAGGTGGATATCCAGTAATTGGATCATCATACAACACGCATACAACCTTACCACGACTAGCCGGCATGATAATAATGAGCACTACCTCCACTACGTTCTGTATACGCGTGCCATTACACGCGTACACCATCAAGCGTTCGCCATCATGATCGAACCAAACCCCCTTCTTCACTTTCTTGCCGTAGCACCCAACATGGTAATGGACCATCGGCTTTTCCTTCGCTCGCCTCACTTGGTGCGGTAATACATTTCCATAAACCCCCAGTCATTATAAATACCTCAGGAAAATGCATACTACGAATAAACATGACCTGCCATACGCCACAACCGTCATCGCTGTTGGTATGTTGATGAGGTAGGCTAAGCTGATGGCATCATCATCGTTGTATGGTGTTGTGGATTGTAGCCTATACCTGAGTGGATGCTACTCTTATGGTGGTATTAATGTGAGAAGGTTCGGAGTAGGTTCACCAGAGGCAACAGCAGCAGCAGCAGACCATGTTGCATCAACAGTAGTCGTGTATATGTAGAACTACTAATGATGGTTATTTATTAGGTTCATGAAGATCGCTGTTATGCTGAGGTATTCGGTATGCAGGTTGCATTCACTTCTACTCAAGCCGCTGTTGATGATGGTGTCTATCAAGGTGTTGAAATTAAATGTGGTAATCATTTAGTAAATCTTAATGATGTTGAAGGTTATCCGCTTATGAAGGATAACCTTTTACGTAATAATAATAACAGCAGACTTAACACAACTCTCGATGATGATAGTATTCAGGTATTGACGGTGCCCACGACTGTAATGATGTACATAATACATTGCATCATGGTCACCACCAGATGGCATCAATTCCTACTTCACAAATGTATCATCAGCTCGAGGTGAATGTTGATTATATTACTATCGTAGACATGTCATCCGGGCAGTAGGTTCTATTCAAAACAATGAAGAGCATCTGTAGTAGTGGTATCGATACTACACCACAACAAGATGGATCATTATGCTATATACCGTATATGGGTGGTAAAGGTGAAGTTACATTAAAATACTCCGAGTATAATGATGGTTATATGTTTCATAGTGGACAATGTCTCAATGCCCCTATTGATGGTAATAAATTTATCAAGTATTCGCATATATCTAAGAAGATATCTAAGGCTGATATACCGTCGGTATACATGGGTATACCAATGACCTGTGATGTTATCAAGAGAGCCATTGATGCCCCTAGGAGGGGAAGTGATGATGATCTTAATAGTAGACAGATGGAGGGTATTTGTAAGAAGATGAGCATGTAGTTGTGATGGTGTTCACATGATTTATCTGTTGTTATTGTACCACTTCCGTGTTATAGTACACAACATGCTGTTTAATGTGATAATGATACGTTATGTTGCAGATGATGGTAAAGTTGGACCAATCATTCTTTGCCTTGATGAGGACGATGACAGAGTAGAATCCACAGCTGCTGCTGCTGCTGTTAACAAACGTTGTCTTTTATTATCAAGGAAAGCTGGGGGCGCTGGCCCTAGACACTGATGACGCCTTTTAACTTCTTCTTGACGAGTCCTATGCTGCTGTGGTGATGCAATCGATGCATAATCCTTAGTAACTGCCGAAGGACATACAATGACTTGATAGCAGGGATAGCACGAAGTACTTCGTAATTGCTTTGATAGTTTGACAAGCTGTTTACAGAATGACTCATTCGGTACGGCCTCTGGTCTAGCCTTCTGTACTGCTTCTAATGCGTCTTCGTATGAATACCGATAATATCTGACTAGTACTAGTCGATGTTGTATCAACATGATGATTATTATTACTTGATAAGGTAACTTATTACTATACTAACTGATCTGGATTGTCCCCAATTACAATGTACTAGTATCTGAAGAATGGTAATAACATTGCCACTAGTATATAATCATAATAGTAAGAATGATGATATTGCTATCATGCATTACATTGCCATCTTCCCTTATTCGGCATCTATCAATAAAGTTCCATGCAGTATCATACCTAGTTAAAGGATTACTATCATCGAGTATTATTGTATCGTTATTATTCTCACCATAAACTCAGACTCTCCGTGCCGTTGTCCTGCATCGGTAATCTACAATACTCGAATACCACACCACCACTGCTACTACTATTATGATAATTTGGTACACCCCCTTCTGTCTTTGTAGGTGTACAATTTAGTATCTACGATTACATCATGATGAGTATGATCGCCATGATGACCGTGGTGTTATTACGTATTTGATATTATGTTTTCTCAGATTGATCATATTCTTGGCCATATATTTATCCCCAAAATATAACCATGGTAAGCCAATCTAGGATGGGAATGATGACAATAATAATAACGACATACTCGGGTATACATCACAGAGCCCTCAGTTGTTTGATGAAAGGATGCCTTCATACATGAGGCGATGCAACATGATGATATCACGATTATGACTATATCTTGCTGATGATGTGCTAATGATGATGATGATACCCTCTAGATTCGCGATTCCTCGTCATGACATCCGAAATCGAGCATCATTCATAGCGCTATATTCGAGAGGAGCAGCTAGTGGAAATACTCTGCCGGATGATGATGATGAATGGTATGTGCATAGTGATAATAATGGTATTACATCTTTTAACGAGGTATACGTATCCTGCTGCTGCTGCTGCTGTTCCTCCTTCTTCTTTCCCTCGGTATTAGAGTTAGCATCAGTATTGGTGGGCCGCATGGTCACAGCAATATCATCCTCGGATGACGATGGTCGTTGTAGATTCGGACGTGTTGTTGTTGTGGTATGATGACGATCATCCATGTTAGTATAACGAGTCTGAGATGTATATGGAAATAAGATAACCCAAACCATAACAGAACTACGAGGAGTAGGAGGAAATAATCATTATCTATAGGATTATAGTCGGATAATAATATTACAGCATAAGACAGATGATATCAACGTGGTCGTATTCCTTCTCCTGGTCATCATCCTTCCTTCATCTCCTCAACTCTCTTCATCACGGCCTTCAGTTGAGCACTCTCGCCCATCTTTGACTTCTTCGTACCATCTTCATCATCATCATCATCTAACCTAACGATAATTATATGTACCTCCTCCTCCTCCTGTACACCCTCCACCATCATTATTACCCCTTTCGTTTATTCCTCTTATTATTCTTATTATTCTTATTAGATAACAACTCCTTATCGACACCAACATCCTGTCCAAACCCCTCCAATGTACCATAACCAACGTAACATTCATCATAATCACCCCCAGCTAGGAAATCTGATTATAACAATAACAATAACGTCACATCAATTACTACATGATCACTAATACCTCCCCTCAGGGACATCCTACTCTCCTCTTCCTTTTCTATCTTTTTCGCCACAAGATGCTCATGTACAGCCTTTGTTAGTCTAGTAACTGGCGATATGTACTGTATAGACCCCCAATACTGTTATAATAGACATTGGTACCTTCATCATTGGTATCTTCCCCCTCCTGCTGTTCCTGATCACCTCCGAAATAGTTCCGCGATGATCTCGCTTCGTTTGATTGTTGCCACTCATTAGTCTAGCAGTTATGGCATTACCAAGGAGTGGTGTAGTACTCCTACCTTCCCTGCAAGTACACCCTGACCACTGCTGCTGCTGCTGTTGCCTTTGGTGTCATCATTCCTATCATCTCCACCATCATAAGCGAATATATCAACATCACCATCAACAGCTCTTGCCTGCGACACTGGTTGTTGTTGTCGTTGAGATGACAGCCTAGTGCATACCGTACGATGATGACACTCACAACAAGCACCACCCATAGTACTACTACCTTCCCTCTGTTGTATTATCTTCCCTCTGCTGCTGAATATTGTTATTATCAGCGTGTTGACCAGGCGATCTTTTGCCACCAGTCTTCTTGCGCAACATAGCAGCGATCATCTCTGTTACTATCTCCTCGTTATATCTAATACCGATAATGATGATAGTAGCAATACAGCAGTGGTATTAGCTCATCACCTGGCGACGTATAATTTAGTATCACAATCCTCATTATTATCTTGTACTGGCTGATATACTTCTATCGGTACTGATTCCTCAACATCATTAGGATCAATATTCATATTATAAGCACATCTACCATCCAAGAATCTGATACCATAATAATGGATACTCCTAAGCTTGTATTATGAATACTACTACCGCCTTGATGCGCCCTTGATCTTTGCATTCAGCCCCATTTGCCCGATCTGTTTCGTCTGCTTCTGTATTATGATCGGTATACCATAACGATGAGGATGCAGTTGCCCCGGCCCGAATAATGATCTGACGATTATGTTAACTTTCGTCAATCTATCACTACTATCATGCTACTACCATTATTACCTCGTTATGCCACTCCCCATACTACTATGTTGGCTAGTGGTGTGCGGAGGTATGGCGGTTGATTTATTCTTATTATAATGGTCATCATCATCTCGATGTCCTCCTCCTCCTTCTCCTCTTTGTACCCCTTGTTGGGCTGCCTTCTTTCTCATCTCATCTTTAATCCTATTGGCCAATTGTGTATCCAAGCCCTTAACAAGATGTGTCGTCGCCTCATCACCACCAAGATACATGGACTCTTCAACACTCAGTTTATTGTATTTATCCCAATCTGCCTCCGCTGCATTGATCTCGTTTGATATACCTATCATCATTATTATCGTCATTATTATTACCATACCACTCCTACCCTTCCTCCTCTCCAAAACTCTATCCCTATAACCTAGTCCCTTGGAGGGTAGGAGCAGCCTCCCCTTCTTTGTCATTTGATGATGATGTTGATTTCGCCTGTTGATTGATAGCCCTCTGTCTTAAACGATACCTAATAATGATCATAACATCAATAACAGTAGGATAATAAAGACTCTTCTCACTTTTCCTTCTTCTTAGCCTGTGCTAACTTCTTTTTAGTGATGGCCTCCTCATCTGCTTTACTCTGCTCTAATAATGAAGCTTTGAAGGCTTCGTTACTGGATATCATGATGGCAACAACAACAGGATCACAGAGCATCACCAACTCATTAGGAGATGACAAGATATTGCAAGAATGCAAGATTGGCGCAACCACGGAGTTAGGAGACAGCAAGTGATGATAAGAGTGCAAGATTGGCGGTAGTGCGATCGTAGAAGCAGTTATTGGGCAATCTCAACGTCGCGTGAGGGTGGCCGGGTTTTCCCGGTACGAAGTAGAGATCGAACCTGCCATACCCATACGTCCCCCTTGCTGGTGACTCGGTATTGGTTGGGCCCTCCCTTATTACACAAATTTTCACCATCTACTCATCTGGGTTTCCGCAATCGCAGTTGTTGGTCCTGGGACTACTTAATCCTCTTTTCACCTTCTCTCTCCCTCATGCCTAGTAGGCTGCCCAGTGTGGCATGCCTCCCTCCTCGCCTTGCCTGGCTGCACGACGTAGTTGTGACGAAGTTCCTCTCAAGAGCCTCCGAGCTGATGATGAAAGATTGATTAACCTCTGTTGTTTTAAGGCTCTATGGTTGGGTCTAACCATATCGGGATCCGCTTGCGCGGGTCGTGTGATGGGCGATAAGCTTTGAGCTTGTAACGCCCAGGCAATAAAGTTTGAATTGAATTGAATTGAATTGAACTGTTGTTCAGCTATTACTCTTCTTCTTCTTCTTGTTCATGGTACTACTATGATGATCCCATCTATGAGTCTGGTATATCTACTGATGGTAGTAACAACTTCCAATAGCAGTATTGAAGTATGGCCTGCTGTATCACCATCATCACCCGACGATGACACTAATCAACCTAGTGATACAGGTAGGATTACGGAATGTTGTGGTATTATAAATATCACTCTCATCCGCTCCACGTACTCATTACTAGTTACCCTCGTGTACGATTCGACGAGCCTTGAATCTATCAAGGATGAAGATGATGCTACTCCTCTTACTAATAATAAAGTGACTACCAATCTTGGTAATACCGTTATAATACAACTGTCTCAATGCCTGCATTAGGTGCATGGAGGAAATGTTCGAATATTACCGGGGATTATTGTTCTTGCGATGGTAACATCAGACTAGGGGATATTGCGCAAGGAATGTAAGCTACACTACTGCTACTACTACTAGCTAATCATCAATGACGAGATACACACGACCAATAACAGCGTATGTCGGGCTGTATTGCACATATCATACCTTTCACAAGGGTCTATGGCCACAGTTGGACCATGGTCGTGATGGTCATTGTGAATGTCGTAAAGCATCAAGATATCGTATAGTATCCAATGATCAATGCCTACACCATGATGAGTTAAGAGGGCTAGTCACAATGATCAAGGACTGTGCATCATCACCAACAGGAGAGAACAATAATACAATATGGTAACAACACTGATAGTAACACTGTGAGCATGTGTATACTGCCTCTAGTAGGAGTTATATACCATCCACTGGTCAATTGATCAATGGTCGGAGCTGTCTTACGGCCAAACCAGCATATCCATATTCAAGAAGGCTTACCTCATCATGGAACACTCATGATGATCATCATGCAGTAGACGCTTGGCAAGCATGGCATGTAATACAAGCCACAGGATACATCATCATCTTGTTGTAGTTGGTATCATCATTCAGGTAGTTAGTGATGTATGCTCCAATACAGTTAATAAGGAGTCAAGGCAATCATGGGATATCATCATTACTACAGGACATCTAGATAATGGTGCTGGCGGCGGCGGTGATAGAATAAGATTAAGATATTCATCTGATATTGGACAGAGGTGCCTTCAACAAGCAGTCGACCCGAACATGTTATCATCCAATACTACGCTTGATGATATGCCGATCTCTACTTCATCATACCGATACAGTCATCATCATCATCATCATTCCTCTATCTATCCCATGCTTCCAGGGCATCAAAATCTAGTAGCTGCTGTGTGTGGTGATGTTACCTTACCATCACAACAATGGTCGTTATGGAAGACAATAACCATACTTGATAATGGTAGTAGTAGTACGTATTTGATTACTCCTTCTGCTGTGCACAATAGGTAATTCATGGGTAGCATGTGAGGATGCTGCATGCTCGCAATGTATCAATGAAGGTGAAATAAGATACAATAACGCCCATCCTCCTGCTGCTGCTGCTTATCATCAAGACTATCATTATGGTAAGTGTGTGAAGGATAGTATGGGAAGTAGTGATCCTCGTTAGTTACTGATCCAGTACCATATTTCTCACACTCTACTGCCTCTGCCACTCTGCTTGGTATGCATTCTCATGGTAACGCAACAACTACCACCACTACTACGGCAGATCATCATCAGCAACAGCATGTATGCACTTTGAAGACTATAAGGACTCTAGCCATCCCGAAGGTATTCGTCGGAGTAGGAGTATACCTGTATAATACCATGGTCAACATTAGATACCATCATCTTCAGCAGTACACCGTGGTGGGGCTACTGTAGGATGCTGGTGTCAGGATGGTGAGTAGTATGATGATGTTGATGAAGTGTACGCCATGTTTTATTATTATTAGATATAGCACTAAAGCCTACTGGGGTACTCAAACATCATCATCATCATCATCATCATCATAATCATCGTGTCCGTGATGGTGATACACCTACAATGATGCTACAAGTTAATGGTGATGAGGATTACAAAAGGGAGAATACTACCACAGCGTCATCATCACTGAGGAGGTATGTGCAGGAGAGTGATGGACGACCACGACGATGGAGGTGATAGTGGGGTATGCATTGATGTATAGTATGCTGACTACCTCAGGCCAACAGGCAGGATAATAGGACAACTGGGTGATACCGCTTATGATGATACCCCAACTTGTAATAACCACCTACTATCAACTACTGCCAATAGTATTACTTTAGGATAGATGTGGTGATGGGGAGGTATTAAAAGTAATGACAACAACAACAAGAAGAAGAACAACGACACTTCATCGACGAGTGTTGCAGCACCATCAACATGTACACGACATGGTATCATGATGATTATTATCACGACAGCAATATATCATAGTTGTCCTAAAGAACATCATCTTTTGTTATTAATCCCTACGTCCACCATTCACTGGCGGACAGCACAGGAAATTATGGGAAGCACAGTGTACTCACAATAGCCTCTCATGGACGGCTTCCCAAGAGAGTGGGCCAATACAAGTAGATAGTGTATTGGCAGCCTCGTGCCACTACCGCTCAAGGGGTATGGCAGGAAGCTCTGGTCTATACGACGCACCAGCGTTCATGTTACACGCGTTGGACTGTAAGTAGCGCTCGCCCGTCTAATCGATTGTTAATGGTGAGGATCATCTTCATGGCTGTCTGAGCCTCTTATTGTGATTGTTGTTGTCGTAGTTGTTGTTGTTATGATGAATAATAGTAGTAATACTTCCAGAGGCAACCCAACATCATCATCAGTCGCACCACCGCCATCATCATCTCGTGGTGGTAGAGGAGGTCAACCTCATCAACAGACAACAAGCATGCCCAGTAGGCATAGTAATAGAGGGGGTAATAATAAGTGATGCACTGATGATGAAGGATAATATTATTAGTGTAGATCCGATGATTGGTTCCGTTTGGGGTGGTAATAGAAATAACAACAATAACAACAACAATACCACATCATGGGCGGCTAGAGCAGCAGCTGCTGCAGCAGCATCATCATCCGCCGGTAGTGGTACTAAGAGAGCAACAAGTACCACAACACCCACTACGGGTGGTGTACCCAATACTACTACTACTAAACAACAGCATCTGCTACCACAACCACCAACAGCAACAACATCTCCCACACAAGCAGGCTCAGGAAGTACTACCTTCAATGCCAAGGAAGCTGCAGAGTTCCTGAATAAAAGTGAGCATATATATCGACGAGGATGATGATTAGTATTATTATAATAACAGGATATGATGCTACTAATGAAAGATATGCAGCGTGGGCCCAGTTACCTGAGGGTCGAAGGAAACAACAACAACAACAGTTTGATAGGCGTAATAATAAGAATAATGAGCATCACAAGTGATTGCGAATGTGGTGGTTACTGTTGCGGTTATTATTATCAGAGACTGTTCATAAATATGTTGCTGAAAAGAATTGGGCCAATAGAGGTGGTAGTATGATGCCAGGCAAAGAGGACTTCGTGCATCAGGTAGTGATAATGAAGAAGAACAACGCTCTGTGAAGAACGATCATCATCATGATGTCCTTCTTCTTCTTCTTGTTGTTCAGCTGGAACAAGCAATCCTTATGATGTCATCTGGTCCTGGTAAGAAGCCTACCACGACTAATAGTAGTAATCAAGCGGTTTGAAGACAACAACAGCATCAGCAGAAGAAGAAGGATAGTAAGGATACTAATGATACTCAACATCATCATCATCCTTTTTAATAACGGCATTGTCGATCATCCTTAAAATCATCATTGTGGCAATTTTCTTCTTCCCATAAATCCCCCATTCATCATCATCTACGACAATGATACTACTATCATAAGGTGTTGGTGGTGGTGGTTGTTGTTGGCAATAATAGTATCATCATCCCCATCATCAATCTCGCCTTGTTATTGCGTTATTAAGTCCACAATGACACTGAAGATACCGGCAATAGACAATAGCCGTTTGGCCTCTCAAATGTCATCATCAGTCCGACATAATCATCATCATCATGGTAATGATAACGATGAAAGCGGAGCGCAGTGTAATAGAGAAGATGATGATGATGATGATGTTATGATGTTGATGTATCTAGCAGGGAGGGATGCTGGATTGTAATAATAAGGATACTTATCATCATCATCATCATCATCTTGTTGTTATAAGTATGATCATCATCATCATCTTCATCAGGGATAGGGCTACTCTCTATGCATCATGTTTAATCTTTTCGACTGTAATGATGACGAAGAGAGATTGGAAACGGACACTATTGGATGGGGAGGAGGAGTTGGCAAGAATGATAGCAGCAACATTGTGGATAGCTGTTAAGGCAACACTTGTTACTAATAGTCTTGTTATACACAACACTACCGATGATAATAAAAGTAATACAAAAAAACTTAACATCACAACAACAACCACCATCACAAGGAGAAGGATGATAGACTATTTACTAGAGCAGTGATGATACCCTGACAATAGGGATACTATTGGCATCCTTAGGTACATCGGATGGTGATGATGAAGTGGATGATGGTATCGTAAGATTACGTCATTGTATTAACTCGGCATACAGGGTTGTATCAACATTATACGACCACCATGTACCATCATCAACCTCCTCTGCCGATCCTGGTAATAATATAGGAAGTAGTATCGAGGACTACTGGAAGCATAGGGATTATATTATCAATAATACAGGTAATAGTGACAATCATAACGTATGAAGAAGGTATCTTTATTATTATTATTATTATTATCAGAAAAGATGGTATTAGACGCCATCGGATATGATACATCATCATACACGGATAACGCTGCAACATTATTGCAAGTTGTCATTAATTACGCATCATCATCATCATCATCAGCATTCTACTCGTCCTCCTCGTCCTATCCGTGTATTGTTAGTACTGCTATATTATTATGTGATGAGATTATTGTTAATAATATACTCTATAATAATATTTATTCCAATAATATCATTCATAATGCCGACAATAACAGACATAATAAGTATAGAGTATGGGTCATAGCATTAGCTGCTGTTCATCTAGCAGTAGTGGCTACGTCAGCAGCCGCTACTAACAGTAATAATGCCAAATACAACAACAACATCAAGGACAAGCAGGGAGAGGATGATGATGATGATAAGGGAAGGAAGGACAACAACGTAGGGAGATATGATAATACCACTACCACTCATAATCTTCCCGTCATCATCATCATCGCCATCATCACCATGTTCAGGCCATACCATCTCTTATCCAACGTGCATTAGATGATCTACAAGGAGGTAAGGAAAGCGTTGATGATGATGATACTGATGGTGGTGTTAATCTTTCCTTCTCATCATTATCATCATCAAGACCGGTAAGGCATGATGATGATGGTGATAGGGAATCAGTGAGCAACGATACATCATTATACTTCCACTCAATAGTGGGTTGTGTGCTGGACGGGGCACCCCGATTCAAACACAACCTGACAAACGCTTTAAAGACTCTTTACAATAGTGCTGCTGCTGCTGCTGTCGGTGTGGCAGGCGGCGACACCAACAACGTTGTAGCTGCGTCTTAGTTCGCATCACTATCCTTGCTATTATTATTAATACTGTCATTATTACGCTTCTACTCCTTATTGTTTAGTTGTTGTTGTTGTTGTTGTTGGTCATCGCGGTGGTGATGTTATCCATAGTCATTCATTCAGTGATGAATGATTCTACGCATCCTCGTCTTACTGCACTAGACCAGTCAAGTAACAACCAACAACAACGGGATAACGATAATGATTATGATGATGATATCTTTTATTATATGATGACTAAGTCTACTAATGATAAGAATAGGATGGTGAAGATGAGTATATCACATTTGCCATTAGTACCGTCAGAAGCTAGATCATATGTCACGGATGAGATAACATCTAGGAGGACCACTGATGATGCTGATGCTGGTGGGGTATTATCATCTTTATCTGATGCTGAGTTCTGGTATGATGTATACGTTAACAGTGTTACAAGTATCAACACATCAGCTGAAGAAGGGGATAATACAACAACAACAACAACAACATCCTCACTCAGGAATAATAATCTACTGGAATGGTAATACTACCTTTAGTAGTAGTAATGTGGTCGGGATGATGATGATGATGATCATGGTCTTAGTTTTATTCTTCTTCAGCATAATAAATCGGGGTTATGTACCAACACCATCATCATTCCCACTCCGATTGTTGCAGTGCCATGTTATGGAATCTGCTATGCAGTGCGGAAGATATGGTACTGAAGAGATAGAAGAGAAGTATCAGGAGTTACTAGAGTACTATCATAACCATAACCACCTCTTCCACCACCACATATCATCTTCTTCTCATCTTAGATTTGCTACCACGACTACTACCACCAGTATTAATACCGTTGCTGGTGTTATGAATAATCAACCTTCGGCTTCGGGTGCTCAGTCAATATCTAATAACAACGGCGGACCCCTTGCCCTCTTACAGTATCTTCAGTTTGTGACCAGAACAAAAGGGGTTAAATCGGCTATAGAGATCTTTACTGATCTATACGAATGTAATATTTCTACACACTTCTACAACCTCTCCCTTATCCTTATTATTATTGATTTCTTCAGCCGAATCTGAATTGTTAACCTCGGAGGTTTATATTGCTGTTGCATACTCAATTGCATGGTATGGTGCTTCATCACAACCACAAGGAGTAGACCATCATCATTTATCCATTGATGATAGAAGGACCATGGCGATATCCATATTGAGGAAGGGTATAAAGAGGTAGTATTATTAGTAGTAGCATAAGTAAACGAGTATACATCATAATTAACAATGTGCTTTAGGCTGCGCGAGGGACTACAAGTCCCAAATACAAGGTCACTTTATGCTACTACTACTAGTAGTAGTAGTATCACCACTACTGCTGCTGGTGCCAGTAGTTATCCATCCACAACTACACAACAACAACAACAGTTGAAGTCAAGTCAGTATAACAATGCTAATACATCATCTTTATTGCAACAGCAACATGAGCAGCATCAATATTATTTATTGGGTAGAGTGGCCCAGGTAGAAGTATCGTTAGTAGATTTCCAAGCATACTGTAATAACGATAAGGACTCAGCATTTATTACATTATCAAAGCTCATCGTTGATATCGGTAATACTACTACTACCACTACACCAGTGATGTTGTTGTGGATATCATCTTTTCTTCTTCTTCTTATTATTATTAGAGCATTTCTACCTTTGGGCCTGTATAAATAATACACCAAGTCTTGAACTCAACAGAATAAGGAAAACTGCATGGATGAAATGGGAAGACATCATTAATAAAGATTTCGATTGTGATGCACAGACCATCAAAGGAATGCAGGTACTACTACTACTACTTACACCAGACCCTCATAACAACAACGCCCTTATCTATCTCATCCGCTGTTGTTGTTTTCTGTCAGTTCCTGCACCGCGAGTATCTGAGACATTCCGGATCAGTTGACAGAGGCAGACCATCAACAGTGGCATCATTATTATCGCAAATACATCATACACAACAACAACATGAAGGTACTGAGGATAATAATATAACCCACAAGAGAGTAAACTCTCTGGCTCAACTATGATAATACTAACAGGTACTAAAGCGACTAATAATACAATGACTACAGTGCTTGGTGGTGGTAATACAACAACAGCAGGAGGTAATAGTAGTAATGATATGATATATCATTTAACGGCGGAGGAAGAAGAGGAGATAAACTTATCAAAAGCAGTGAGCTGGTTTGAACAACAACCATCAATAAATGAGGTATGATGATGATCATCATCATCCTCACGATATTATTAATACTACTAACAACAAGAATAAACGATTATTCTTTCAGGCACTTCGTCATTTAAAAGTTGGTAAGATCTTGTTGCCTGACACTGCACTTTTGGAACACTTTAATGATAAGAGTAGTACTGATGATGATGATGATGACGATGATGATGAAACTGTGATTGATGTTAGATTATAGTCCACCTCATCAACAACAAGAGCATGGGGATGTTACACAACGTCATGAAGGCGACGACGACGACGATGAGTTAAAAACTCTTCAACTTGGTGATCTGGCAGCAACGTTATTGGATACATCTGATATGGGAGGGGATAAAGAAATAGAATTACATCATGTTAACAGACCTGATGTTACCAAGATGTTACCGTAATAATAAAGCGACCACCGTAGCAGCAGCAGCAGCAGTCCATTGTTGTTGTTATCATTTTAAGATATAATCCACAAGAGGACCAGGTCCTCAGTGGAGGTGTTGGATTGGTATCATCATCGTCATCATCAACGACAGCGTATGGGAGGCAAGCGGCGGATGACCATCATCATCATCATCGTAATCCTAAGAATGGCAAAAATGGTAGTGTTGACGAGGATGATATGATGATGATACCAATGATAATACAAACTGTACTCCAAGTACTGCCGAAGAGAGATCTTATGACAAGTACTAATCGTACAATTGTACAACAATCCCTCTTGGTGTTATGATTGCCCATTATGTTGTTAGGCAATTATCAGTCAGTTGCAGAGGAGTGTGCGAAGACTATGAAGGCAATACCAATACTTAGAAAGGTTGATGATGACATACTTATTGACGTAATACACAATCCTCATACTTTAACAACAACAACAACAACAATTGACGCAGATTGATCGGACTACTCGTCAAAATGCGGAGTATCGGTTGGCCAAGAAAGATCAACCAGATGCAGTAAAGGGTAAATCATCATCAGCAGCAGCAGCAGCAGCAGACCAACAAGGATCTGCTGCGGCTGCTGCCATGACTGCTGCGGCAGTAACAGCAGCAAGCCAAGCACTAGGAGAGGCAACAGCAGTAATAACCCATCAGCTGGTCTACCCTCCGTAGTACTTCCCTCAGGCCGTCGCTGGTGGAGGAGCGGATCATCGTCATCATCCATCCGTGGTTGTTAAGAAAGAAGAACCGAGTGATAGTAATTATCGTTGGAAACCCGTTCGTATACCATCCTCACGGACCAATCTCGGCAACAGATGAACGTTACTATTACTACTACTAGTAGTGTTGTGTTCATGGAGTACCATTACTACTTCACCATTTCCAGACCTACTTAGTAAAACCCCAGAGCAAATTAGTAGAACCCCAGAGCAAATTAGTAAAACCCCAAAGCAATTTAGTCGGCACGCGAGACGCATCCGGATGGTCCTTCCTCCCGGCCCGGGGACTCCGGCCCATGAGTGGCGGTGGAGTGAAGGCAGAGTACCTCCTGCCGTACTGTGAGAAGTTGCTTCCAAAAGGGGTTGAAGAGGTTACTATGCAACTTTGTATACAATTTGCAACTTTGCTTCAATCACGCCCAAACACTGTACCCTTGTTGCTCAGCTATGTTAGGCATGACGGTCGGAGGCTCAATTCCAATGCTTAACGATTAAACTTTAACCCGCAATCTGTAGAATAAGGAGGGCTCACTTAATGTAGGCTGACGTTGTGAGTTTGTCCGTACTTGTTAGTGATTTTGTTGGGCTCTACTAAATTGGTCTTTCATAAAATCAAATTGCTTTGGGGTTTTACTAATTTGCTCTGGGCTTTATTAAATTGCTGTGGGGTTTTACTAAGTAGGTCTGGAAATGGTGTAGTGTCGTCGTTCTACTACTACTACTGCCATTACTAGTAGTGTCGTCGTTCTACTACTACTACTACTACTACTACTGCCATTACTAGTAGTGTCGTCGTTCTACTACTACTACTACTGCCATTACTAGTAGTGTCGTCGTTCTACTACTACTACTACTGCCATTACTAGTAGTGTCGTCGTTCTACTACTACTACTGCCATTACTAGTAGTGTCGTCGTTCTACTACTACTACTGCCATTACTAGTAGTGTCGTCGCTCTACTACTACTACTACTGCCATTACTAGTAGTGTCGTCGTTCTACTACTACTACTGCCATTACTAGTAGTGTCGTCGTTCTACTACTACTACTGCCATTACTAGTAGTGTCGTCGTTCTACTACTACTACTGCCATTACTAGTAGTGTCGTCGTTCTACTACTACTACTGCCATTACTAGTAGTGTCGTCGTTCAACTACTGCCCTACTGGAGTTCGTAACTCGATAGGTGTGGATAGGAGATGATTGTGATTAATTATACAATAAGTAATACGCTTCATAAAATGATAATAATAATGAACTTGTGGCAGAATGATGAAGATGGACATGGTCATGGGGGATGCAGCAAGAATGATAACCTCTTCTCTTGCATCATTCTTTTGTTATCCTCTTCGTAATACCACTAGGGAAGTGTATTTCCTTGCTCCCATCCGTGTAATGGTATTCCTAAAGTCGAACTACTACATGCTCGCTACTACTACTACTACTACTACTACTACTACTACGACCGCTCACCTTCTGTCCAGTCTTAAATATGAATATATCCGTACCATCTGGTAATGTCTTCTGTTTTGTACCACCATCAGCGTACCAATATAATTCAATACCATTATTAATTTTACTTCTTATATCACCATTGGGCAGGTACGTGCGTGATACTAATGATATATTATCACTACCATCAACCGTAGTACACGACTGATGAGTGTCCGATGGGGGCCATACAACTTTCTTCAAACCAGTAGAAAATGTGACCGTTCTAATGCCCGTAGAATATACTCTGTCACATCGCTTACCATCATCTCTAATATTCTCCGAGATCACTTCACCATAACAATTATCATCATCATCATTATAACCATAATAATAATGAGAGTAATCATCAACGTCGTGACTACTAGCGTGGAGAGTAATTGGATCCTGGTTCCCTTCAGCGGGCTGGGAAGTTGATGAGGATGTTGACGAGGCAGTAGTAGCGGCTGCAGCGTGATGATGATGATGATGATGAAGATGACTATGATGCAAATGATGTGATGGAAGATCGTAGAGCTTAGTAGTATTATATTTTGGGTGGGCACCAGCAGCAGCGGCAGAGATGCGCCGATAAGCGTCGATTCCGGTGTGACTTATGCTGATCAAAATGATGATGGTAATAATAGCACCCTGTTGATATTACCTGTCATTATTGTCATTTATAACGCCATCTTTGATCTTCGCTTTTCTCTTTCCATTTTTGATCATTTCAGCGGCGGCGGCGCCATAATTGACATCATCATCATCATCATCGCCGCCGCCGCCGCCGCCCTCACCACCTTTATTCTCAATAACATCGTTCAACCATCTTTCTTTACTTCGTTTCAACTGATTGAGACAACAAGCGATAACCTCATCCTCTTAACCTACTCGACATCATCGTCGTGTATAGAGGCATTAACTACACATATACTTACCTCATCGGCTAAGTGCTTATTTTTCATTTGTATTTCCATTATTACGGTATGTAACCTTTTGATCTCCAATTCCCCTTTTCTTGTTTTATTATCCATTTCTACTTCCAATTTCTCTATCTTCTCCCTCAGCATTCTCTCTTCGTCCTTCCATTTAACCTACCAGTATCCTTATAATATTCCCACCACCACCACTGCTCCCACCTGCTGTGTAGTAAGTTGCCTGTTTCTATCCTTCTCTTCTTGAAACCTTTTCCTTTCCCTCTTCAAAGCCAACCTATCCTCATCAATTTCCTTTCTAATATCATCTGCTTCTTCCTTTGCTCTGTCCCTGTAAACTCATGATAGTAATACCGGTTGAATCATCTCTAAGATCATCACTAGTATGATCATCATCGCTATCATTACCTTATCCCTCGTGCTTCCTGTAATAAATTCTCTCTCTCTATCCGTAATGTTTTGCACACTTCGTTCTCCTTAGTGAACCTTAGTACGTCAATAACACTAACAAGAAGAAAAAGAAGACCCATCACCACGATCATGAGTCATCTATTATTTCCTTGATGATGATACTATGTTTATGACCTCTGAATTTGTTGATCTAATAATGTGAGCTTCTCCTTCAATAACTTGCCCCCTTCATCATCATCACCACCCACCCTCCGATGGTATCCTCCTCCCCCTCCATGTCTCATTGTCGCTTCTGTCTGCAGCAGCAGCAGCACAGTATGTTGATGAGTATTATTGCATGAGGAGTCTCACCACTCCTGCTGCTGGTACTGGTGGTGCTGGTCCTCTGCTGTTGTTGTTGCCATATATAAGGGCAGCAACAGCATCCCCCTCCCAATGCGCAGATAATACTTTACTACTACTCTTACTGCTAACACCATCATCATGACCATTCTTCACATTATTGATGATGACATCATCACTCGACTGTCGGCGGCGGCGGCGGGCACCTGTGGTTGAAGAGTCTAAGTTTAGACTATGCCCGATGTTACTACCAGACTCATCCTCTTGTACAATGATATCAGCATTATTATCATCATAACCACCCACCACACTCTTCCGCACTGATGATGATATCTTATTATTCCCATACTGATTAGTATCTTGTATATGATAATCATATAAATAACAATAGTCATCATCATCAGTGGTATTATTATTGTCCAAACCGTAATCATTATCATCATCATTGGCAACCTCCGTTGCAGATGTTCCACCATCCTCGCATGCATCATGATGATGCAGACCTCCCCTAATGGTGGGAAGTGTGGTCTTCGGTGGTAACACTACCACCGGTGATGGAGATATTAATGGAGTATTGCCCTGCCCCTCCTCCTCCTCCTGCTGCGGCTGGCGCCTCTTGTTGTTACTACTACTAATACCAGTATCATGAATAGAGAGCCCTGCACATAGAGATCTCAGAGTAGTACTACCAAGTGCCTAGCAATATAACGATATTACTTCTATTATTAGTCCGTATTATCGGTGTTGTGGATCGATGTTTATTCTTCGTCCTGTTATTAGTACTATCATTCGGTGCGATATTAGTAGGGCCACTGCCTTTAGACGAAGCTTTAGGAGGTATGTAACTCCTCGGCATCCTCGAACCTGCTCATCATCATCATCATCATCATGTCAACAACAACAATACTACCACCATCGATCGACTGAGATAGAGTATTACCCTTCTTTAAGAATGGACGGGGTTCGCAGTGATTATGCTTATCACTACCACACTTCTCCTTAATTTCATCATCACCGCCCTTTGATGCTACCCTGTTGTTCTGCAATCCATTGCCTTCATTGTCGTATTTGATCATCATATAAGAGAGATCACTAACATAACAACAAGAGGAACCCTCGAGTATTATAACTAAACATGATGATAAGAATACTAATGATACTGGTAGTAGTTGCTGCTGTTGTTGTTGTCATCGGCAGCATCATTATTATTCATCAATAGTATGTGGTAATAAATGACCTTGTTGTTGTTGTTGTTGTTGTTGTTGTTGTTGTGGTAGAATAGTGGTATTGGCAGTACCACTACCTCCTATTATACTAGTATTGGGTAATGCAGGGGCTATACTTGGTCCAAGGTAATCAGCATTGATAGTGCCAATAGCAAAGAGTTGATTCCCATCTCTCCGTACCCCCATTATACGTACTCGTACCTAACTTGTACCACTAAGTGTACAACAATGATACTTCTACTACCTCAGAGTCTTGTTGTATAACCACAGTTTGATCAGCATCACTGTAGCATACTGGTGTCGCAGTCTCACGGAATATCACATCATCAGGCATACTCTAAGTATAATAATGATCCAATGGTGTTGATGATGATGATATTACACTTCGTGATACGAACACCTTCATCGGGCCAAAATACGCGAAGAATCCTAATTTACTAACCTCACTAACCCAGCAATCCATAACCTAACAACAACAATGATTTACGCATGTTTTGGTATTGGTATTGGTGTTACCTCATTTTTAAAGGGTCTAAAGACAATACCCTGGAATATGACGTTAACTAATGCCATACCCGTACCATCTTGTATTTTAGGTTTGGATTTATCAATGATATTTATGATATGTACTATAGTACCATCATGATTCTTAGATAGACTCCCCTCCAGTTCAAGACGTAATTGTGTGTCCAATCTCTGATCAATAAACAACAAGAAGGAGAATGATTATCATCAACATCATACTTGTTGTTGGTATTATTACCATATCAAACATTGGACCAAGGTCACTTGGTTTCATAGCCACTGTTTTATTATCGGTTAATACGAAATACATAACAACAACAACACAACCACAACAACAACAACTACATAGGTATCATAGCCTTAAGGAAATGCAAGTGCGCAAGAGTTGATATACTTCGTCATCGTCAAGGGTTGCTTACTACCCTGATGATACGTAGGAGTGGTATTAGATTATTCGCTGCATTCTGGGAGACTGGGTATAATAAGCCCGGTAAAAGGAGGATATTCGAGAAGAACTTTGGACTATTGTAATAATACGCCTACTACTACTACCACACCACCATTGGTGTTGTTGTTGTTAGTTTTATGTACTTTGGATTCCTGTGCCCAACATTGATGACAATATTTGGATCGAATCCAAAGTTATTATTATGGTTTATGGAGGAGTATAGACCATTAGAATACCCACCTCGGTCTGATCCCAGTATCATTAATGAGATTATGATGGACAGAGAACCCATTACATCCAGTATAGAAGCGTAATAATAACACCAACATCAACTACTACTACCTCCACAGCATAGGTAGGTACGAGAAGGAGGGTTTGGATGAATTGTATTCTCATGCACTTCGGAATAAGAAGAAACAACAACAGCAGCAGATTGATAATAATACTACTTCGTCACCATGAGACTGCATCGTTTCGTTATTATCCGTCATGTTATAGTGATGAGTATTAATAATCGATGTTGTTGATAGTAGTATTGTTGTCATGAGTGAGTATTCTAATAATGACCTAGCACCCCCGAGTAAGGATGAGCTTAAGAAGTTGGATAATCAACTACAGACATGGATGATACAGAATCGGTGATAATGTTAGTTTGCACCGTCCCAGGACTGCGGAACACGAGGCGAGGGGGAGGATGGAGATTAGAACAAACAAACTTGAGCCAAGATGGCTACGGCTCAATACGGACTCATGCGTGCACACGCTATCACTAGATCTATCTTAATTGCTTATATACCACGCCATAGGAGTCCAAAATATCATCAAACCAAAATAATAGTTGTCATCACCGATGGTCGGCCAGCCGTTTCGGATATCTCGGGCGATCGCTACCTTCCAGATCCAACGGAGTTCGGGATCTGGACACGCCCCCCTGGAGAGGCCGTCGAATCTTCGCCACTCCATACTTCATCATCAAGACAAAGCCATTCCAGGGCCGAGACCCCGGGATCAGCCTGATCCCAGACCACCAGGACCCTAGACTTACCTTCAGCCGATCCGCCACGGTGATGAACCACAGAACACCAGTGAAACTGATTGTCACCGTCCTCGTGAGTGAGTAGGAACCTCAGCCGCCGACCGACAAAGGTAGGGCCCTGCTCCAACTCAGCATCCACGCCGCCGGCCAGACCACGAATGCGAAGTGGTAACAGATTGTAGTGGTTCTCGGTGGTGATCCTCTCCAGCCGTCGGTTGCCGTTGTCGGCGTATAGAACCTTATATCGCCGGGAACTCAGCCTTTCGAGTACCCAGCCACAACGCCAGGCGGGACATCCCTTGGACTTGGGTCCATAGATCAGGACCGCATCGCCACACTTGAAACCTGTCCCTGACTTGACAAATCGAGTACCGATGTTTTCCCGTCTTTGCAAAGGCCAGTACAAAGACAAGAACGTCTTTACGAAGTACTCGCGACGCGACCCCAGCTGAGACGAGTCAAATACCGCCCCGCTGCAGTCCTTACCTTCCCGGAGATATCCGTACCGGAGATGGTCAGGGGTGAGGATGAGGAGCGTCCCATCAGATGACACATCCGCGCGTCCGAGGGGTCGATGATTAAGGTGCCAGATCAGCTCATCAGCCAGATCTTGCTTAGCCATCAGAGACCAGTTTCTCACTCCCCGAAACCGACGGGACAAAAGGACGCGACCGACCTTCAGTGCAAAACGATGATGAGTCTCTACACCGCTGCACCACGGGGCCCGCGCATCGATCGGTATAGCCGCCGATCCCAGCTCCCGTCTTACCTCCGACACAAAGGCCTTGGTAAGAACGGCTCCATCCGCGATGATGTAGTTGAAGCCGCCCTCCCGGAGTTGTGCTCGCCTGACGGCCGACACCAACTCCATCGCTTCCATGCTTCCTATCGCCACCCAGCAGGCATGACGAGTCTGAAGACAGTAGCAAGACAGGTACGTCAATGGCGGGTCGGTCGACAGTTTGATGACATCTACTGCTGCCACGTAGTACGGTGGCCTCCGCATCTGCAGCAGACTCTCGTAGGACAGTTCCGGGTTAATCGAGCCCGGACCCGCCACCCCAAAGGGTTGGTCCCTCTTCTTTCTAGCGGAGAGCCGCTGGCAGATGAGGCAGGTAGCTATCTCATCCTTGACGAGTCTCGCCAGTGCTGGTGAGAAGTAACCAGCCTGGTAGACCCGTTCCTTAGTGACCAAGACAGTACCGTGACTACACCGACGATGACAAGTACGGACCAGCAGGCCGCGGACCAACCGGAAAGGCTTGGGAACGTAGTAACACAGTCGTATGCTACCGTCCGTCTCTGGGCACCTATACTGAAGAGGGAGAGAAGAGCCAGAACCTGAAAGTTCGAAACGGTTTTCCCTTCGCAGCACTTCCCATTTCTCCTTGTTCCACGCCGTCCGCTGCAACGACGCTATCATGTTGCCCCGATCCTCCTCCGAGTATGCCTCTGGATACGATAACGCTCTTTCGCCCCCCTTTACGATGGCTTTCCAACCGCGAAAAAGGAATCTCGCCGCCTTCCACAACTCTAATAATCCGTCCAGGTCCCACACCTGCGCTGCCATCCGCTCTGCCAAGGCCGCCGTCGCATCCCTACTCTCCTCCTTCTCGGATACCGCTTCCGTCGTATCCGGGAAGTATCTTATGATGTCACTGTCCACCCTCGAGTGCCCCGGGTCCAAGTCTCCTATCCGGGAAATGAAGTCGTCACACGCAATCGCCAACGCCACCGGTCCGTCGAGGTGTTGTTGAAGTAGCCGTCCCAGCTGCTCCCCTCCCGAACATGGACGCTCCAGTAAGCGCGAAAGCGAGTCCGACCTCACGTTGTCCTCTCCTTTCAAATGCTCCATCTTCACCTCCACCCCGGTCCCCAGGTTGCGTAAATGGAGTATCTCTCCCTTCACCGCATCCGCTAGACGAACTATGGCCCGCACCTCCAGAGCGCGCGACGGCCGACGGCCGTTACCCCAACTTACCGTCGCACTGTTGTCCACGTGGATGAAGATGGTGCACTCGGCGCCCCCCTCGGACGCGTGCCACCATGCCTCCACTGCTCTGCTTGTCCTCTGGAGGCCTTCGAGGAGTGCCTTCAGTTCCCGCCTATTCGAATGATAACACGATTCTCGGTGATTCCACCGGCCCGCTCCCGACAACACTTCGAAAAAATGACCCTCCGCAAAAGATGACAGGCCCTGTTCCCGGGTAGCCCACAAACAATACCCCCAGCCAAGCAGAGATGCATCCGTCTCCAGTACCAACGTCAGATGAGAGGATCCCACTACTCCTAACGAGCTTCTGTGCAAACACGGACCCTCCCTGCGGTCCTCCCTCACCCAGCGCAAGACCTCCTCATATGCCGTCCTGACCTCCTTCGACATCAGGTTCGGTCTAAAATTCTCGTGCCATCCTAGACTCGAGTAAACCTTGCCTGTTATCGCTCTTAGTAAGTCCGCTTGAAGTCTGCGTCGTGGATGAGCTGATACCGGGTCGTGGCCCCACGCTCCTGCTGCCGAGAATGCTGCTGCCTTGGACCTCTGAGTCTCATCCTTGTCCAGGTACTTCTCTACCTTCTCCCATCTCTCTGCTCCCTTGCAGTCGATGACGAGCTCACTTTCGGTTATGGAGATCCCTGTTCCCAGAAGGATTCCCTCATCCACTCTCGGAATATCTATCTCATACTCCCGACAGGCTTCCTGGAAACCCTGAACTGCGCTGGGAGGCACCAAGGCCCACAGCTTCTTGATCTGCATGCCGAATCCGAAACGGAGCAACACGGCACAGATGAAAGCAAAGCTGGCCACTAGTCGTCGAACGCAATATCCCTGCAGGCTCATGTCGTCCATGTACCAGAGGAGAATGAGGATTATCTTAGTCCGGCCCTCTTGTCCCGGACCGAACGCCTCTAGCTCCCTGCGCGCCTCTTCGCTGATCTCCTGCACCGTCTTTTGGAGAATTCCGGCTCCTCCATTGAGACCGAACGTCACCCTGTCGGACACGAAGGACGCTTCAGCGGCCGCTATCCTTACCCTGTGTCTCAGTAGCCTACAGACGTAGTACGCCTTCTCCAAATCCCCCGTGACTATGAAACCTCCTGTAAGCCTGGTTGCTGCTAGGATCTCCGCGGGAGCTATCCTAGCTGCCGCCGACACCTTCCCCAGATGATTGTTCACCCCTCGACAATCCAGTACGATTCTAGGTTTGCGCTCCCTCTGTGCAAGGAAAGCCGGAGAGTGCGGAAGGTAGATCATACCCTCCTCCTCGACAGTTTCCTCCTTCCACCAGCCTCTGTTCACGAACTCCGATGTCAAACGCCGATATATGGTCTTCTCATCGTCGCTCAACTTCGCGAAAGCTGGTTTTTCATATCGTGGTATCCTGATCGGACCCCCGTCTCCCTTAGGTAGGTCCGCGAACACCGATGCCTCCTGATCGTCCACGTCTTTCTTCTCCTCCTCTCGGAGCCTTCTGAACTCTAGAGTGTATCCCGGTAGACCAGGAACCTCCGCGGCCTCCTTGGCTACCAGAGATTCTACCACCCGACCTACCGCCTCTCGCTCCGGACCCTTCAAACGAGGCTTCACCCGTGGTCCTGATAGGTCCTCTACTGGCGATGGCAAGGTTGTCAGCCCCGTCGCTGGTTTCCCTACCAGCGGCCAAACCTCCGACTCAACATAACGGATCAAGTCCACCCCATCGTGGCTCAAGGATCCCTCGGTTCCCACGTGGCCCGACGCTTCACATGTGACCTGTCCCGAGGCCAAATCGACTCTGAGGCCCACGAGCTTCCCGACGTCCCTACCGATAAGCATGCTGGCCTCCCCAGCCGACCCCGTGGGCAACAGGCCCACCTCTATAGGTCCGATACTCACCGAATTGCCGTCAGCGAAACTCAGCGTGAGGTGTACCTCGGCCGCCTTGACGATTGACGTCTTCGAGCCATCTGCCAACTGAGCCCACCTCATTATCTCCTTCGTCGGCAGCGGACAGTCCGCCGGCTCGACGCAAAGATAGGTGCGACCCGCTCCCGGGTCTATTGTAGCCTTCAACTTCCTCATGGCTCGAGTCGGTTGCTGTGCACTGATCAGCTCTACATCCACCCTGAGCTCTTGTGGAACCTCCAGGTATACGAGGCAGACCCGGTCACACTGGTAGTCAGTGTGATCAGCTGAGCTCTGGATCGGTGACTGACCCTCCTCGCCACTGGCGTGCCAACCTCGTGGTTCCTTGCCCTTGAGCAGTGAATAAGAGGATGTCTTATCGGCCGGCGCATGCCCCTCCTCGGTCATGCCCGGCCTTGCCCGTTTCCCGACTTCTTGTAGACGAACTCCCTAGCCCTGAAGCGGTCCGTCCCTTCGGTCGCTTTCATGACCTCTCTCACCACTGCGCCTCCCCTATCAGCATCCCTATAGCCTATCACAGCATAGTACTTGCGTACACCCCCCTTAGGTCGCATTCCGACTCGTTTAATGTCATCCGGCTTGAAGTTTTCTCTAACTTCTTCCTCCGTGAACTGTTTCATGGTCACCACCCACACTGATGGATACTGCTTGGCCCAATCCTCTAAGCTCCCCTTATCGCTTGGCCGTCCTTGCTTCTGACCCGAACTGGTGTCCTTCCCCGGTGAACCTGTTATCTGATGTATCTTGTCGACATCCCCACAGACACCCGCAGACTCTTGGGTTCTAAACCTGTCCCTAATGATGTCAACAAGTGTGATTTCTTCATCCAGTTCATCGTTTCCCACAATGCATGTGGTGAAAGGAAACATGCCAGCCCAGTCCTTGTCCAAGGACGCCGTGTAACTCCCCGAGACCTCCCGATAGAGCCTCTTGACCTCTTGGATAATGTCGACCCTATCCCTCTCGGGCAGAGTGTTAAGTATCCTTTTAACGACCCTTCGATGTTCACTCTTGTCATGAGACGTGGCCTCTGCCAGTCTAAAAACCCTTTCGCCAACCTCGAGGAAACGGTCTATGTCCTTAGCGCCCGAGTACTTGAGTGCCGCTAGCTCCTGGTTGAGCCTAGCTATCAAGGTGGATCTTCGTGCAAATCTGTTCAGCAGGTGTTTTCTTATGACCCTCCAGTCCCAGCAAGATCGCTCCACGGCATCCCGTGCACTCTCCACGAGTGTCTGTGTGTCTGGGGACCCCCCAAGTGTCTCTACCAGGCGTTCCACGACCGTGATTTTGAGACCTTCGGCCGGACGGAAATAGGCGTCCGGCGACGCCCCTCGCGTCACGAACTCCCCTGCACCCGCTTCTACGAGAATTGCCTCACAAACATCCAGATGACTCCTCAATGACACTACAGTTCGACATTTCGGCATCACTAACTTCGATACCAACCCAACCGAAACGCCATCCCCCCGATTTCTCACCTTGCAGTTCCTGACCTCCTCGCACTCCATCAGTTGGGATTCCAGAGAACGGACTGAGGACCGACACCGTACCTTGTTCACCGTTGCCACCGGCCGGTCATCATCTCCTCGTTGTGGATGTCGTCGAACCGGTAGCTCATCGTCGTTGATACCAGTGGTGGTCACACCAGTCTTGCCCGTCGTCACGGTAGCCTTCTGCTCGGTAGTCTCGGTCACTTTTGCCCTCCCCAGAGGATACGTGGAGCCATCATTGTCACCACCCTCGCCCTTGCTCTTCTCATTCTCGTTCGAGTCGACCGACAGAAATGGGCGTTGAGATGATGCCACCGATGATGACGCTCTTGACCTCACGCTGGCCTGCGCTTGCGCGCGTAGGATCAGGAGACTGTCCTCTTCCAGCTTTGCGACGTCCAGTTCTGCTCGCCGTAGTTGGTCTTTCAGAAGGCTCTCCTGTATCTCCAGGGTCTCTAGCTCCTCTGGTTTGTCTTCGTCCTCACCGACGTGGATGTTTCTGATGGACTCTCGCAACCTCGTCAGCTTCCCTCGTAGTCGCCCGCGTTCCATTCTCTTGGCCGTAAGCTCCTTCTGGATCGACGCCTCATCTTTATTGTAGTCGATCGAGCGTTGGGAGCCGTCCGCCGATGGGTCGTTGTTGACAGCTGTCACCATGTTAGTTTGCACCGTCCCAGGACTGCGGAACACGAGGCGAGGGGAAGGATGGAGATTAGAACAAACAAACTTGAGCCAAGATGGCTACGGCTCAATACGGACTCATGCGTGCACACGCTATCACTAGATCTATCTTAATTGCTTATATACCACGCCATAGGAGTCCAAAATATCATCAAACCAAAATAATAGTTGTCATCACCGATGGTCGGCCAGCCGTTTCGGATATCTCGGGCGATCGCTAACTTCCAGATCCAACGGAGTTCAGGATCTGGACATAACAACAACAACAACAACTGCTGCTGCTATTGTTGTTATCAGTGTTATTACCAGTCTGCTGCTGCTGCTGATGCTTGTTGTTGTTGCTGTTGTTGTTAGTATTATATTATCACCATACGAGCGTGCTCCGATATGGAGACGTAATAATTATGGTTTAACTTTTGGTGCCATGGCGGGTGTATCAACCTTTTTTATGTGGAAGAGTATCTTTAATAATAATACTACCATTACCACATCATCATCGACTGCCACAACAGCAGCAGGAAGAAGGATATTCAGTGGTAATAAACCTTTTGACAGTGTTAATATTACTACTAACATTAGTAGTACAGCAGGTACATCTAGTAGTGGTGCTGTTACTACTACTACCATACCCGCCATTATACCAGCCACTATCATGTTTGCTATCACTAGTAGGGTTATTCAGAATACAATAATGATATCATCATGTTATGATGATGTATTAAAACAGGTAATGTTTTCTCTATTACAACTACTACAGCCATTATCCTACTGTTGTTAATATCCTCAGAATACTAATCTAGGGTATATGTGTCGAACCTTTCTTGGACAAATAAGAGGTAGTACTGTTGGTGGAGGGACAACACCATCGGCACTAGATGGTGATGATGCTATAGTGCCACCACCACCACCACCATCACCAATCACCCCACCAGCCACACCATGTAATAGTACATCCTCAGTCTTGTTAATAATCATCATCATCCGTTACTACCACAGATGGTGGTACTAACAACATCAATCAACATACTAACACATCACCGACGACAAATACTACTAGTACCACCAATTCTGGATGGTTTTATCAACAACAACAACAACAACAACAACAACAACAACAACAACAACAACAACAACAACAACAACAACAACAATCCCCCTTTACCGATGGCACGCCGATGCCACCACAACCATCATCAACAGGTATTGATGACACTACCCGTGTTATAGTCATACATGATTGTAGGTCCTCGTCCTACTATCAATAGGAGTGGTGATGCTGCTGCCCCTAGTACTCCGATGCCATTAAACCCAATACAGCAAAGGTTATTGGTCAATCAGAGATTGACCGTTGATGATGACGATGATCATCATCAAAGGGGGGTTGATCAAGGGGAAGAGCTTCGTCGTCGTCGTCGTGATGCAGATGTGAACTCATCAGCCAATAATTTCTATGATACTAATGTTTGGGGTGAACCGTACAATCCACCGCCACCACCATCATCTGATCAACACCAACATCATCATCATCATCAGACTTGGGATGATATAAGGGCGTCCAATGCATCTTCAAGGGCAGCAGGATAATGGCAATGCCACTACTATCACTATCATCACTTATGGTACTGGGCTGCATCAGGAGTTCCTCGTGTAACTAATAGTAGTCTTGTTCTTCCTACTGAGATTATTACCACTACTATCATCATTATACTAGTTATCGTTATGTATCCTGGACCATCATCATCAACAACAACTGATAATGACGATCAACTGCAAACATCGATAGGTGGTAAGAGGCCCCCACCACCCCCACCACCTCCACCAGCTGCTGAGGCTGCTGACGATGATAAGATTGATGGTAGTAATTTATACATCATCTACTCTTAACGCATTAAGTATTGGTAGGTGAGGGTAATACTTGTACTGGAATTAACACTTATGCTGATAATCCTAGCATTATCAGTATATCACAAATCAACAACAACAACAACAACAACAACAACAACAACAACAATGATGATGATTGTAATAATAAGAGCAACAATGATGACATCATCATCAGCCATAGCACTCACCACCTATTGTACTTACCATCAGTCATTGGACTACGGCCTTCTCACGATGATCATCAACCAGCAGCAGCAGCAGCAGCAGCGCAGGGTAGCCCGATACTCGGTATGCGAGATTGTCATTATTGTGGTATCTTGTAGATAATAGGAGCGTAACAGAAGAAGAGGAGAGAGGCGGCGGTGGAGGTGAAGAGAAGGTGTCCTTAACTGAGCATAGTATGCACTACAACAATACCGCATCGCTCCGCCGCGGCCGCCGCCGCCGTCAGCAGCCTTTTATAAATAGTAATAAACAAGGAGAAGGTAATAATAATGATATGCTTATCATCGTCCATCTAATAGTAGCACTTACATGATAATACATGTTTGTTAGTTATGCCATCATCATCATCTAATACGGATATTATATTACCCATACCAACAGCGATACCCCTTCATCTTATGAAATCTAAAAGTTCTTGTAATATTAATACCATAATTTACTCATATCATCATCTCTGTTGTTAACAGGCTCGTCTGTAACCCAAGCAGCAGCAACGTATTTAGCAAGTGATATGCAGGTAGGTTGTCGTCGTATGATGGTAGTGATAATAATAATAATAACAATCATCATCATCATCATCATCATCATCATCATCATCATCACTTACATGTAATAATATTGATGATGGTATTAGGTTCTCATACTACATTTAGCAGGAGAGATTATCCAGGATAAGGTTGAGAGGACATCGAACGAAGATGGGGCAGTGCATCATGGACTTATGTCCAGCCTACAATCATCAATACATCATGATGATTATGATTATGATGATGATACTGTTGGTGGTGGTGGTGTGAGGACTGCTGCTGATATTACAGGATCACGTCTTCTTGCCGATCATAATATCACAACTCAGACGACCTCTAAAGGAGGAAGTGATGATGAACATCATATTAACATAAAAGATGTTATTGGTAGTGATAATAATAATGCTACATTAACCACCTCCACCACCCACCACTACCCAGCAGCAGCAGCAGCCTTCTTGTTGTTGTAGGTACATTGAGGAGACTAGGATGGTCATTACCTGATATGCCTTTACCTAGTTCACCGCCCGAACAAGTAATAGTATCATGATAATGATGATAAAGAGGATAGTGTTAACATCATCATCATCATCATCATCATCATCATCATCAGGCCATACCATCATTGGTGCACGAAAAGAGATCAACAACAGCCCTAGCAGGTGGTATGAATAATAGCAGAAAGGCTGCTGCTGCTGCTGCTGCTGCTGTTTCCAGTACTTCACAAATAACTGGGAATAATACCGGTGGAATAACATCAGCATCATCATCATCGCGGAGATCCAGGGTAATACTAGGAGACTTTGTGATGGTTGTATGCTGTTGTCAGCATCCATTGTTGCCACGATTATGATGATAACAACAACAACAACAACAACAATGATGACGGTTGTTGACAATGAAGTTATCACACTCTTGATCGTCTTGTAATATTAATCGCACAATTATAATTGCATTATTCCTCACGTATCCTTCCATTATCACCCCATGAATCGTGTTGGGTGGTAGTAATAGTATCAACACACCATCTTGCGCCGCTCTTGACGTTTCTTATCAAATCTGACTATGATGGCAGAGGCATACGGGATTCTGTTCAATAAACCGCTCCTGAGTTTCAGGAACGTTCCCAGGAACATTTCTATGAGCGTGCCCAGGAACATTCCTATGAGCGTGCCCAGGAACATTCCTATGAGCGTGCCCAGGAACATTCCTATGAGCGTGCCCAGGAATGTTCATAAGACGCTAAGCACATTCCTGAACACGTTGCTGGGAACGTCAATTCAGGGAGCGGTCGGCTACCCCGTGCTCGAGAATTTCGTGGCGCGTGACACTCTCTCGGACTTCGTAGAGTAGTTCGGCCCTCGGTTCCAGCGAGACTCGCCACCGTCCAGTGTCCACTACGGCTACTACTGCCACCATCATTCTGGACTTCATTAGTGATTGTCTTCCTCCGGGGATCGAACCCGGCTCACTAGAATAGAAGCCAGCCGCTCTACGTACTGAATCAAATTCACCGAGCTCAAGCGAAGTTGTCAATTCCCTTTGAACTTGCTCGTCGTAGCGGAACGCGATTCACGCTTTAGGAACTTTCCTGAGGCGCGTTCTTCAAGAAAGTTCCTGGGAACGAAGTCCCGCTTGTCTATCGAACAGCCCGAGACATCTGAACGAACCTGCTGTGGATGATGGAAGAGAAGTGAGCCACCCTCTTGGGACAAATTTCCATTCGGTAATAATAATAATACTATTCTTTACATCATTCTAACATCATCATCATCATGATAGGTATCTATCAAAAGATACTTTCGGGTAAGATAGTATTCCCTCGTTACTTCGACAAAGATGCTAAGAGTCTTGTTAAAAGACTTTTGACTGCGGATCTGAGTAATAATACCACAACTGGTATCGGAACTTCTCTTTCTTCGTTCTCTTGTTCATTATCATCATTTTTGTTAGCTAAAAGATATGGTAACTTGAGGAATGGTGTTGATGATATCAAAGGATGTGATTGGTTCAAAGGTAATAATAACGGGGATTAATAGATCGATATTATTATGATTCATCCATGGCTAGGTTTATCATGGTATGATCTTTATGATAAGAATATACCAGCACCTTATAAACCCAAGGTTAAGTCGGATACTGATACATCCAATTTTGATGAATATCCTGATTCAACTGATGGCCTGCCAGCAGCGATACCGCCGGAACAAGATCCATTCCTCAATTGGTGATAATAATACTTACTCTCGTGAAGAGCATACTACTCATCAATGTTGTCCATAATGCATCTTCATGCAGTTTCCTCTCGCATCCTCCCTACTACCATCACGGCTACTTTTCCTCAATGTTTAATATCATTAGATTTTCCTTTTATCGCTTATCTTTCGTTATTTCCGGTGAATTAATCAAACCCAACAAGAACTGTTACAGACAGGAAAAATGAGTATTATCAACCTCTCATCATTGCCTAACATCTTCGTCATCATCATCCATAACCTCTATCAGGTTATCATCAATATCACCCCAATGCTTATATATAACTTCACATAAGCTCACTAGATGTGCGGCATCATCAACGCTGCATGTTTCCCTGAATGAAGAGCAACAATAACCTGACTGATGATTATGGTGATGCTGGACATGTTGTTACCTGCATGAATGCATCGCCCATTGTGCTGCCCCAAGGTCGATGGTTCTGATACCAATATTAGCACTCATCATCGGACCAATCGTAGAACCACATGGTGAATCATTACGGACTACGAAGTCCTGTATAGGTATAGGAGCAGCAGTACTAACACCACCATCACCCTCATCACTGCCACCACATGGTGTGCGTGTGTCGTTGGAAGATGATGATGCTAATGCCCTTATCATTGATGCAGTGAGTGCATTGGTAGCATATCTTTGATTAGTATTGGTCTTAATAACAATACCATCATGTAGGTAGACTTTATGCTCAGATTGATGTTTACTGGGATAGTTGGGATGAATAGCATGAGCACCATCAGCCGATACTAATATCGACCTGCCATGATCACCAATATTACACATGCACACTATCACAGTGATGATGATGATTACTACTACTACCTTGCAATGATCTGTGAGAAGTATTTAGTATCAGCATGGGATTGTTGGTCTAGTGACGATAGAATACGTTTGATCCAGGATTGTAGGGTCATAGAGTTAGCACCAGTATAGGAAGTTGATCCACACTCTTCATGATCGAATGCTGCTGCTATATAAATATCCTTACCTACAATGTATAATAACAAAGATAATGTCATTATTATTACCATCGATAAGATGATCTGATTGTGACGATAACGCTTCCATACAGGCCCAAGTCGACAATAGATTATCAATACGGGGAGAGCTGATGAACTCATCATAAACACCAATGATAGATGATGGTGTTGCATCCATCATACATACATCAAAATCTATAATATCATTAATAGAGCATCTAAGGATCATCACAGCAGTATGGCGAAGAGGGAGATTATTATGATGTTAATATTATTACCCAGCTTCTTTCGCCAACAACTCCATCAATGCTCTATGATTACCGTTAACCATGGCATCATCATCAGTATTTTGTTTATCATCTTGTCCTCCTGCTGATGCTGCTGCTTGTTGTTGTTGTTGTTGTTGTTGTTGTTGATGATAATATTTACTTGAACAGAATATTGGCATCAGATGTTCTTCTGGATTAATCTAATAGTAAGAGTAAACATGATAATAGCATCAACATCAGGCAGCATACTGGCATCGAATAGGTAATGGTGATAAGCAGCAGCAGCAGCAATAGCTGGTAGTGTTACCTTGAAGCCGGCATTCCTTTCTTCTGCGGTTTGTAGATGTATAGCAAGATTTGGTATTATAGCAACTGGCCTGTCGACCCTAATAAGCCTTTCCTCAATACAACCCTTGTTGTTGTGTATAACAACTTTACCAGCCATACCAAGACCTCGATCAAACCAAGTGTGCCATAGACCACCACCATAAGTAGAAACACCAAGTTGTATAATACCCTCTTTAGGCTTAATAGGTGATCTTGGCCTCAGTCTTAGACAGGGTGAATCAGTATGAGCACCAATCATAATGATACGACTACCACCACCACCAGCAGCAGCAGCATTGCTAGCATTATTGGACATAGCATCAGTATTGAATTTATTACCAACGATGAAGGCAAATATCTCCGAATGATTTCGAGCTATGAAATATTTGCCACCAGGTTGAATAATGGAAGACCATGATTTCTTCTCTGATAATGGTATAAAGCCTTTATTAAGTAATAACCTTTTACTAGCTAATACCGAATGATAAGGCGATCCAGTTCTATTAACAAAATCGATAAACCTTCTACCAGCAGCAGCAGCAGTGGTAGTAGTAGTGCTTGTAGTAGTAGTCAAGGGTTTGTTACAGCCGACTGCCTTCATCATGTAGTGATGATTATGATTATGATGCTCTGTCTTTGGTGGAGAGGCGACAACATCGTTAGGGAATTGCAAGAATAGGTAGAGTGCAAGATGTACATGTATTGCACATCATCAGCAGCAGCAGTCGTCGTGATGACGGGTGGTGGTTGTGGTTGTGAGAGAGGTATATATGATATTGCATTAACATCATCAATAGCATCATTGATATCTCGTTGTCTACTACATCCACTGGATACTATCAAATCTAAAATACAGGTGATGATCATGGTGAGGGGGCAATAATAATACACACCCTTAGGTTAGTATTAGACATAATAATAATACACCAACAACGATCAACACCCTGCATGATAGGGTAATATAATCGATATTAATGATGATGCTAATATTGCTTATTAGACTATTATGAAGAATGTATTATCATATACCCGGTCATCATCATCAAGTTTGGTAGGTGGTGGTGGTGGTGTGGTAATAAAGGAACTGTATAAAGGTATTGGTGTTGCTGCTATCGGAGGTATACCTGCAGGAGCATTGTAATAATAATAATCATGATGATATTACTACTCATCATCATGGTGGTCATCACAGATACTTTACTTGTTATCATATTATACGTAATCAATGTATTAATATACGCCAATCAATGTCGTCTTCACCATCATCATCATCAATTCATGGTGATGCTGTTATTGATTTAACAGCTGGATTCATCGCTGAGGGTATTAGTTGTATGATATGGGTACCAATAGATGTATGTAAAGAACAGTTGCAGACACAAAAGGAGTTGGGAATAACTAACTTTAAAGGTAATAACAATAATGCTTGTATTAGTAGTAGTAGTAGTAGTAGTAGTAGTAACCCTCAACACCTTGACCATAATTGGCATTAGGTTCTATTGATGCATTACGTGGTAATAGTTTATCAAGGCTATATAAAGGTTATTGGGCAACTCTCGCTAGTTTTGGTCCATTCTCGGCACTTTACTTTGCATTCGCCCAAAAGTAATAACACCAACAACGATACTCCTCATAATATTGCATATCACATTGCTCGTCGATGAGGTATAAATCCTGGATAGCATCATCATCATCATACTATCATGGTTGTGGTCATGACCGACTGAACACTAATGAGCATGATGATGCAACGGTGAACATGATGTTGCCATTCCACGCTCATGTATTATCATGTGCCGCTGCTGGTGCATCAGCTGCTTTTATTACTACACCTTTGGATCTTGTTAAATTGAGATTACAAGTAATAATAATAACAACCACAACACCAACAATGCAACTACATGTTATCATCACAGGTACAACGTGGCGTCAGCTCATCATCTTATCACCATCGACGACCACGACCCCCTGACAGCATCATCGCTCCTTCTGCCACAACCACTACTACTGCCTCTGCATCATCATCGGCGTCGTCGTTGTCGTCGTCGTTTCACTATACTTCATTTATTAATGGGTTAATGACATTATACCGGACTGAAGGTGTGAAGGGTATGTTTCGTGGCTCTCTAATGAGGATACTATTCTTCGCACCGAACACGGCTTTAACCATGTCAATAATGGAGTATTTACTACAATTAAAGCAGCAAGGATGACGACGACAACAACACCCTCATGATACCTACAGTAAATAATAATTACCGTCTATTGTCATTGATAGCAGCATCAGCATCAGCAGCAGTACCACCACTATCATTGCATTGTTGTTGTATTAAGTGACGATTGTCATTAATGATAATATTATTATACCCTTCTGAGTTATAGTACTCATTATATTATCATAGTCATCATCAATTGTGTCATCTTAGTAACACCCCTCACTACTATGATACAACAACAACAACAGAAGCCATTGCATCTGCAGAATTTCCTGGATAGGATAATATTGGAAGAAACTATGATAACCTCGATAAGAAGAGAGTTGCTATTCACCAGTACTACTATTGCTACTGCTATCCTCATCACCGTTACTCTGAGTATTCTTCACAATAATACCGTGATGATAATGATGCCCAGCATCAGCAGCAGCAGATGGAGGTGGTCGTGGTGGTAATGATGTTGTTCCATCATCAGTTGCGGTTGTTATTGGTATAATAACGTTATCTATCGAATCATCAACAATATCATCAGATATGCTGCATATAAAGGAT